>VUQS01003005.1:0-10996 GCA_015108495.1 Heterochromis multidens
TGGGAGCTTGAGGGTCCTGTGCAGTATCTTTGCTGTTCCTAGGACTGCGCTCTTCTGGACAGAGATCTCGGATGTTGTTCCTGGGATCTGCTGGAGCCACTCGCCCAGTTTGGGGGTCACTGCCCCGAGTGCTCCGATTACCACGGGGACCACTGTTACCTTCACCCTCCACATCTTCTGTAGCTCCTCTCTCAGCCCTTGGTATTTCTCCAGCTTCTCGTGTTCCTTCTTCCTGATGTTGCTATCACTTGGTATAGCTACATCTATCACTACAGCCTTCTTCATCTGCTTGTCCACCACTACTATGTCCGGTTGGTTAGCCATCACCAGTTTGTCTGTGTGTATCTGGAAGTCCCACAGGATCTTAGCTTGGTCATTCTCAACCACCCTGCAAAAGTCTTAAGTTACTGCTCATTTCTTTCTAATTTCCTTCCAAGGAGTTTTTTGTGATTTTTTTAATGGTCTTGAGCAATAGTTCTCCAGGCTTTCTAGAGGTCTTTCAAAGTTTTTGTTTGGACATTGAACAAAATCTATCTACAGCAGATGAACAGTGTCTGAAGGTCATGTCCTAAAGAAATGGGTTAGGTGGATGTCTGAAGGTGTGGGATCAACAACAGAACAAAAGGCAGCCAACATCCAAAGAAGAGCTTTAAATGTCCCTCAAGAAACCTGGAGAATTATTCCTGAAGACTAAAGAAATTACAAGAAAGCTCAGGCTTTGTTGAAGAATAAAGGTGGTCACACCAAATATTGACTTTCAGGCTCGTTAGAATTGTACAAACTCTGTTTTTGCCTTATATACTGTGTCTCCATGTGTGTTTGCACACATTTCAACAAATCACTGCACCCATTTCCCATTTTCCTAGCAAAATATAGAGAAACAAGTGGTGGCTCAAGACCTTTGCGCAGTACTGTACATCCGTCTTTTACTTAGAATCTATGATTGGTACATATAAAAGGCTGCCTACAACCATAACAAACACACCAACACAGACAGGTGAGTTCTTGGTCCAACTGAAGTTTATTCTGAACATTGAAAGACAACAACGTACATCATCTTCTACAGTGATAATTAACAGCAGGCTGCCTTTATCGCTCATATATTAACTCTCAGATAACAGCAGTATTATACACAACCTGGAAGGTAGACAGTAAGAACGGGTTCAAACTGGATTGGGTTAGTTTCAGTACAGTGTGGCGAGGAGGGGGTGAGGGGGGTACTGAGTATTACAGTACAGAGGGATGTAAGACAGCTTTACCATCATTCATCATCATCATCATCATCAGCTTCAGCTTCAGTTTGGGGAAACACAAACATTTGTTCACACCTTCCTCCACAGTCGAGCTGCTGAAGCTGGCCGAGCCTCGCTGACTTCTGATTGGACAGTGGCTGGTCACTAAGGTAACTGTTGTCTTAGTGGTAATTTTGAACATCACTGTAACTTGGCACTAAATTAAAATGCCTAACTAGATTTACTAACTGGCCAAGTGGCTAGCTAACTAACTTATCTACAATCTTACTAAGCAAACCAACCGGCAATATTACCCGCCTTTGTTGGCGAGACGCAGCCGCCATTTTGAATACTCAGGCTGAGGAAACTTCACGAGGAAGTTCAGTGATATGCTTTGAAAATGATGCTGTTAAACTTAAAAAAGATGCCTTTTTTTGTAAAGAATAGTAAGTTAATTTCTCCTCAAAGCACTTTTTGAGGGATAAACGTGAAGAGAGTCAACAAATTACAGCTTCATATTTATTGCCATTACTTTAAATATAGCCTTCAAAGTTCTTAGACTGAACAAAAATGGCACCAGTCAGTGTAGACCAGTCTTCTCTCTTTAAATTACATTTAAAAAGAAATTTTATTTGGGAAGAAAATCAATGGACTGACTGGAATGACTTTCTTTAGTATGGTGGGAGATCTCCTTGATGCCAGTGGCTCCACCTTTGGGCTCACATGCTCAAGTGAGGTTTGGGTATCTTCATTAAAATGTCTTTATGATAAGGTATAAATAAAAACATATCCTTTGGGTGCCTCTTTGTATTAGTCTTCCTGCTCTGATTACCCAAAACAGCTGCTGGGCGAAATAAGTCAGTAGATTCGTGTCCTGCTCTGCTCCAATATCTGCTTTTCAAAGTGCTGGGAGTGCCGACGCACAGTAAAGTTGTTTCTACTCTGAGCTTTCATAGGGTTAAACTGTGAAAATGGTCAAAATGCTATTCCTATAGAACAGCATGTTTTTGCTCTACCGAGCCTGTTCAGCAGCGGGCCCTCGAAGTCCCTCAGGCTTTACCCTCCCTGCATAGTGATGACCACTGTGACAGCTCAACACAGCAGCAACGTAACATCAGACTTGTGATGTGTGACAGAAATCGTCTAAATTTGCGACCCCCATATGCATTAAAAAAACAACAAAAAACCTGAAAAGATAAGACATTCTTCTTTACAGTACCTCAGTTTAAATCAGCTGTCACACCTGTTCCCTGTCTTATTATCAGCATTATTACCACTGATGCATGTGAAGGGGACATCTTGTCTGTAATGTATTTACACCAGTCATATATCAGGGTAAACTCTCTCTATATTTTCAGCTTATTTAGCTTCGTAAGGATTTCTCATTAAACCTGTACATATTTAGCACTTTCTGAGATAACGTGGCGAGTGTTCGGTGAGCATCGAAACAGAACAAAATTATAAAAATGTCCCTTCACATGCCGTACCTAAAAGCTGAAAGCCTAAAGAGATGATCATAAGACTCTGAGAGACTGTGTAAAAAATACATGTAGACTGAACCGTGCTTTTAATTAGCCTGTCCATCTTGACACTCGCACAGTCATTTACATCAGCCGTCTGCCTCACACACTCATACTCACACACACACACGGGGTTTGGGTTTGGTTGGACAAAAAGGAGAGCTGGGATTGTCGCTGGAGTGTTTGTGAGACTGTTTTGATGAAGCAGAGGGAGAGGAAACAGTGAAGACCTGGCTGATCTTCTCCAAGACTGGACTAAATATTGATGTGGACCAGACCAATGAGGGGAGGGCACAAGCAGACTGGACTGGACTGGAATAGAAACAGGTCTTGGATTTTCACTTCTCAGTGGTACCAAAATTATTGAGAATTATAGACAACGTGTTGAGCTGCTTCTTTAAAATGTCAGACCACAGGACAGACCTGCTAAACTGCTGCAATCTCTAACTACGAAAGCACAAGCAAACTAAATTTAAGACATGGAAATGTATGTAAGACATTTAAAGAGTTTAACAGACCTGCACAGAGTTAGATTTAGATGAATAAAATCTATAAATCTCAGAAAAACAGTATGTATTCTGATATTAAGCTCTTTATTTACCATCTCCACTGAAACTGCATTTGAAAGTGGGAGTATTTGTCCAATTAAAGATTTCCTAGTCCACTGTTTGGGATCTGTTTGGGACCCTAAAGGTTTTAGGATTTGATTTTGAAACAGAAAGAGGTGAAAGAAAATGCAACCCTATTTTTATATTATTGGCCAGATTCCCAAAACTATGGATTCCCTCAGTGTTGTAATGTAAAATAAATATTAATATATTAAACTGTGCACTTGGATTGTGTTACATATTTCCTGTGATTGCTGCAAAGCAAAAATCCCACCATACTGTATATTATTATTGGTTAAAAAATTCCATTATTATTTTTATTATTCAAATTTCTTAATGCACTCCCGCACTGTTTGTTATAAGGCAGTGTGCTATAACTTTTCTCAGACATATGTTTTACTATTTATGAAATATTTAATGATTTATGGCAAAAAGAATCTCATTCAAATGAATGGACACAATGTTTGTCTACAGTGAAAGGAAAAATTCTTCTAAAAATCCTCTTTTAATCTACCACAGAGCCCACAAAAGCTGATCCACTCTATATGGATCACTTCTGACTAAAACATGGGATAATTTGTCTTCTCTCTCTTTTTGTTGTAGAGCCCTCAGAGTCACAGGAGTGCCACCTACAGTAA
This sequence comes from Heterochromis multidens, assembly GCA_015108495.1. Lineage (NCBI taxonomy): Eukaryota > Metazoa > Chordata > Actinopteri > Cichliformes > Cichlidae > Heterochromis > Heterochromis multidens. The sequence continues at coordinate 3,999 of VUQS01003005.1, forward strand.
CTGCTGCACAGAGCCAAATGATCTCCACGATGACCTTAACTGTTGCTTAACTGGCAGGTTTTTTGAATGTTGCCAGTTAGTGTCAGTTGAAGAGCTCTGACACATCTGAGTCCTGCTTGAAATGGAGTTACACACATTTTCAGCCAGTCTAAACCAGTTTCTCCATCTGTTTCTCTGACTCTGTTTTCTAGTATGGACAAAAACACAGATGTTTTTAAAGAACGACCCCAAAGACATTCATAGGGCTTTAATGGGGGGGATTTCCACCTCTATTACCTGCTGCAGCTGCCCATCTAACTTTAGCTGTTTTTTAACCAATCTAATTTCTGTGTGAACCAAATTACCAAAAAGAAAAAAACCCAAAACACTGTGAAGATATGGCTTTTTTGAGTATGTAAAGATCCTTTGTTCTGCTTTCTAATTTCCTAAGTTTTTTTTTCTTTAAACCAAATAAGTTTGGTAATGGCATAATTTTTCCCTTAGCTAAGTGATCCTTTCTCCATGGACATAAAAAGCCCAGATGTACACACTGAGAAATCAAAGATTTCAGACCAGCCCAGTCTTCCAGTCCAGTCTAATCCATCTTAGCTGTCCAGTCCAAACCATTATCTCCAATAGTTCCTTTCTGGGCCAGTCCAGTCCGGTGTGGTCCCATCCAGGTTTCATGGTTCTTCAAACAGCTGGAGGTCGAGCCTGACGACAATCTCTCCTGTGGGAACCTCGTGGAGCAGCAGCCTCTTTGTAATTGGTCCTTTAGAGCCCTGGTCCTTCTTTATTTCTGCCAACCGAATTTCTGTCCTGCCCAAGAAGTCTGAAGGCAAAAAGTGCGATAAAAGGATAGAAAACAAAACCATTTATACTTTCTGGAAAGTACAGATACTGTGAAAAAAAAAAAAGATTTAAATCAGCATGCAACTATTACTGACCATCAGGCGAGAACTGGTCTCGTTCAAACACAGTGATACAGAGGACATCCTGTTCCAGGTCCTTAATAAAAAACTGACAGTTGGAATTCCACTTAGGATTCAATGTGTCCTAAAAAAGAGAGAAAACAGCAAAATGATGACGTAAAATATAAATTAGAACAGACATACAACCACTGCAGTGGTTTACTGTAGGACTGACTGAGCTGGGAAAGTGAATCATTATGTATTTTATAGGTTTTATTGTGAAAAACCAAAGAGAACAAAATCAACAGAAAATACTGGCTTAACATTACTGACCATGAAAGCCTTAAATTTGACCATGAAAGCCTTAAATTTGCATCATTTCACTGCTGAGAGATTGAGATGTAACTAAAACTGAAATATGACACAATACTGAACCCCTGCAGGTGAAACTGTAAGAGTTTACCTGTAATGTTTTTGTGATATGGCACTGGGAACCCATGGTCACCTCGCAGTATGGGTTACTTTTTCCTGAAAGTAAAGAGAGGAAAAATAAAACAGATTACAGCATTGCAATGAATCAGCATCAGCAAGTTAAAGTTAAAGTTAAGAAGGTTAAAATCAAATGTTTGATTAATTTTGAATGTTTTTAGTGCAGAAAGCAACAGTGTATAATTAATAACTGAAAATCAACCTTTTTCCTTTTTCAAATTTCAGTGAAAGGAGTTTATAGATACCGTGGGAGCGACAGGGTTTGAGCTCAATTCCCTCCACAATGTTGACCATCAGTCTCCCGATACCTGTAGCCCTCTGAGAACGTACTGAGGCAGAGAGACACCGAGGAGTTAGAGGATATTTCATCATGAATCTGATGATGTATATTTGAGTGGGATGGATACCTAGATACGCCTTCTCCCGCTTCTTCTTCTCTGTCTCTATGAAGAGCTCTGAAGCTGCCTTAATTTTCTGAACCCACGCCGTCCTGAATAAACACACACACACAAACACAGATGTCTGGAGATCAGCAATAATACACACAGCTGTACTAAGACTGTTCATATCCTTCAGGTTTTTTTCTAAAGATATGGGTAACTTATGAGTCTGTCATGTTATTACTCACAGAGCTAAAATTTCGGATTCCTAAAGTTAAAATTTCAGCCATTGGATGGTTTAAAAATACGGCTCCAGGCATTTCTTTTCCTCGCAGTCTGGGGCCGTACTGTGTGGCATCTCACCTTTCATTGATACTCTCGGCTCGGAGCGTGTAAACTCTGTCTATGTGGGAGATGTGGAACAGAGGCTCATCTCCTGACGGGTCCGTCGGCAGCTTCACCAACACTTCATTTAGGAAGATTGGCTGAGAGCGAACACAAACCTCAGTTAGGATATTTATATGTAGGATATGTTAGGAGTGTGTGTGAGAGTGTGCCATCTTACCGTCTTGTACATGCGGTACTGCAGGTGTGTTTTTGCGGAGAAGACTTTGTCCGAGCCTGACGAGCCCAGAGGTTTGGTTACCTGTGGGGTGGGGGGGCATTTCAAAATAAAAATTGTTCACACTAAATTGGTAGAGTGGATTGATCCATGCTAAAGTGTCCTCGGGCAAGATACTGAACCCTGGGTTGCCCCGGAGTGTGAATGTGTGTGTGAATGTTAGATAAAAGCACTGTATGAATGTGTGTGTGACATGTAGTAGAAATTGCTTTGAGTGTATTGCTCATGCTATATCTGGGGCATAACTTCAGTGTGAATTGAAAACATTTTTTAAGTTGAGTAGAAAGGCGCTTCATGAGTACCAGTACAGTCCAATTTAGACGTACAGTATAACAGATGAATTCCGGTACAGAAACTAAATGTGCGCTTCCCAAAAAGCTGAATCTGTTCATCTGGACGTAGTGTTTTACAGGTTGGACTTCTCACTTAAATGCGCTTGTGTAGAGGTGTCAGACTCACCTGTGTGAGCAGCAGGAAGTCGTTGAACAGGAAGCCGTAGAGCTCTTTGCTGCTTTTGGCTTTAAACAGCTTCCCGCTGTGGAGGAACTTCCTGGGACCCAGACAGTTGGTGACGGAGTTAAACACCAGTTGCTGAAGGACACACAGGGAGATATTATTACTAATTTTTCCTAATTAACCCATCAGTAGCTTATCATGTAACATGTCAATCAACATATGATTACAGTTTGGCACACTATGGCCCAAAATGGGTTAAAAACTTTAAAGTGAAGATGCTATATTTAAACTTTGGGCCTTCTGAAGGACTTGAAAAGGTTCAAGATGTTTATCGTCCAAGCTGTCATCTCCTTTGAAGAACTGAGGTATAATTTCCGTGTGAAGAGAAAAAATTTTTTAAATATAAAAGTCAAACAAGACAACATGAGTTCACAGAGTCCAAAGTGATGACTTCAAATTGTCGTCCGCTAATCTAATACATTCAATTTATGTTGCCTTTGGTCAGATGGGATCAGAAGGATGTGAAGTGGATCTGACTTGATTTTCTGACAGATCTGAGTTAAAATGATCAGTGATTTCCTCTGCAGGTGTGTGTGCTATGGTTTTCTGTGAGCAGCTGATCCTTTGTTTGCTGCGTTGACTGTACCTCTGACAGGCCCTCACACTGAACGTGAGCCTGAATCCACTCCAGGCGATCTGAGTTCTCCTTCTCTCTGACGCCCTCGTTCACCTGAAAAAAAACAAACACACACACACTGAACAAAAAAACCCACAAATGCATCGAGTGAAGTTCCCACCAGCTCAGGTGAGCCAAAGTTTACCTGAGAATAATGAATGAAATTAAACATTTTCAGCCCTGAACATTTCGTGTGCGTATCTCCTGCACTTAAAAAGTTATGAGGGCTCAAAAACGATGGGAAAAAATCCCCAAAGTGAATTAAAAAGCACCAAATTTAAACCCACCCCCATGCACTTCCAGAGGCTGTAACTCAGACAGTATTTATAGTGTGTAGATAAGATTAAAAAAATATATCAGCTGATTCTGATGGGGTGTGGTGGGGGACACTGATTGATTTTTTCCATGAAATGAACCTTTGGGTCCATTATTCATTATTATATCAGTGTGATAGACAAAGTTAGAGAGACAAGGCTGAGATGGTTTGTGCAGAGGAGGGAGTGGATATATCGGACAAAGGATGTTGAAGATGGAGCTGCCAGGCAGAAGGAAAAGAGGAAGACCTCAGAGAAGATTGATGGATGTGAAGGAGGACATGCAGAGGGTTGGTGTGACAGAGGAAGATGCTGGGATAGGGTGAGATGGAGGAAGACGAAGCCAAAAGAAGAAGATTCATCTGTGGGATGTTAATGTGAGAGGTGTTCATAAATTATGGAAAAAAAACACCAATGGAGGCTGAGATTATACTCACAGATACACATGCAGGCAACTGAGGACACCACACAATCAGCTCCTGTTATACTTACTTATCTGCTTGTATGTTACCAGTATGCATACTCTTGATATATAAACTATAACACGGGCATGAAGCCTTATTTTTATTAGATGAATGCATTTGGAAATGTTTAAGGAACCGTGAATAATTTCAGACTTTTGCTGCAGCGTGGACGTCTTTCTGTGTTCGGTGCTCACCTGCGAGCACAGCTCCTCTGCTTTCTCCAGAGCTGCTTTCAGGTGGCTGTGGTCTGGATGAGACTCTGGAGTGTTTTCTAAAATCTGCAATCAAGAAAAAAAAGATTAACTAAAAGGCAAAATACATAGAGAAAATACACTGAATATGAGGGAGTGTGATCTGTATGTGTGTGTGGATACTGTACGTACGTTTTTGATAATGAGAGGGTAGCGCGTGACTCTCTGCATGGGTTTGAGCAGGAAGCTGGACAGAGGCATTCCCTTACACCGGGGATCCATGGCTAACCTCTGACACACAGAGAGTGAGGAAGTTAGAGAAAATTACATCTTTGTTCTGCAATTATTCATCCACACTTTCACTTTTCCACATTTCTACTGTCCATTAAAATTAACTGCACAACAGTTGGACAAAAACAGAGGAAGACAGGACCTAGGGTATGTTTGAATAGTCAGTTTTGCTTAGGAAGGTTCCAAATTGAGGGAAGTATCTGTATGGCAACCATAATAACAGCTGTTTGAATTCTCCAAACACTAAGGAAAGGAGCTTCAATGCTTCCTTTCTTACCTCCTTCAGCAGAGGATACACTGGAGCATCCTTTATGAAAGGACACACAGCGACACACCATCTGATCATTCATGAAAATGATCAACAAAAGTGACAAAGCGGCACAGATCATGTTTTCCAGTTCTATAACCTGCTGATATGTTTTGAATTTTCAACATGAGGCTGTTAGAGCCACAGCTGAACTCTGAACATCACACTGCTGCAATAAAATCTGATTCTTATCCATGTTGCCGTGCATGAAGAGTGTAGATTTATATAAGCTCTCTAAATCAACATTATGAGTCATATTAACTGATTGAAGTGTGTTCTGCATGGTTCAGTTTGTGTTAGTAATGTCTGCTGTTGTTATCATTTTTTACTTCGGGTCAGCTGGGATAAGTGATGGCTGGAGGGGATTTTACTTTGGTCACATAAATCTGAAACAAGGAGGAGATGCACTGGATCAAAATTCCAATCTTTGCATTCAATTGAGATTTTCAATGAGCGATTTTTTTTTATGCGACCTGCATGAAACAACACAGTAAGAACATGCTGGGGTAGAGTAAGATGTGCATTTTGTAGTCCAGCTTCTGGACATTGTACAGACAGTGGTTGGATTCTCTGTGCACTGGGCTTCTCTTATCATAACTCCTGATTAATTCTCCTTCACACCGTTCCTTGACCTCATGACGCTTTCCACTGAGGTCAAGGAAAACTGGTGAGGAAAAGGAGGTAGGAGGCAACTTTATGGACTAACTGACCGTACCCATATACACTGAGGACTAACTGTGGAAGGGAAACGCTTGAGGAACAGAACACAGGTGAAAGGAATCAAAACAATCAGACAGAGAGGAAGTAAAACCCAAAACAAGACACCAACTATCAAATGAAAACAGGAAACAACCCAAAAGACTCAAACTAAACATGAAGATGGAGACAAAGGGATCAACATGAACAGACAGTCAAGACATGAACCAAAAATAATAATGAAAGTCACAAAAACAATGAAATCAAAGCCAGAATCGAAGTTCAATATAACAGGAAAACTAAAACTCGAAATCTTCCCAAACCCCGGGACCATGACAGAACCATGCATGAGTAAATGCAACTCCACTATAAACATGGTTTAAAAAAGTAATTTTATTAAAATCCCAATGATTTTCCTTCGGGAGGAGGTGCTAAAACCCTGCACGCAGTTCACTCTGGAGAGCGCTGTACCTTGAGGAAGTCTTTGATCTCGGGGTTGTCGTCTGTTTTTTGTTGAATGAGCGTGGCGCCGTTCAGCTGACATGAACAAAACCTGAACACAACAACATATTAAGAGTCAAAAAAGACACGAAATGGAGGGAATGATCAACCTGCTGGCTGATTTAGATGAGATGGCAGACAGAACCTGATGTATGGCTGCATGTGAGGAAGCTGGTTGGTCAGGATGTCACCAATCATCTTCACAGGCATCCGATCGCCTGACATCTTCTTCCTCACTCTCAGAGCCCTGCAGTGGAAAAGTTTCATTGTTGCTGATAACATTTATGTAAATTATGAATACACTGCAGCGCACTGTTTGACAGGAGAAAATAGAATCGGTTGCGCTTTGCAAATCAAATGTGCACTCAGATGCAAACGTCCCCGTGTTGCATAAAAGTACGTGCATGGTGTGTTCAGCTCGGGTGTGTTTACTTGAGCAGTTTGATGTTGCACATGATGAGCTCCTTCCAGTTGACAAAGATCATGGCCACTTCCTTCTCCGTCAGCAGCTCGCACTCCAGCAGAGGTTTGTGGAAGATCTACACACACACACACACACACACACAGAAAAGCAACTTTTTTTTTTACCAGAGGAAATCAGTCGTTTCCTGCTTGTACTCGTTGTGCTTGAATGTTCAAATAAAATAAAACATTAAAGACAAAATGCCTCAGAAATAAACATTTAAATCAGCCATTATTAATCTTCTATTCATCTGTTTTT
>VUQS01003007.1:0-11052 GCA_015108495.1 Heterochromis multidens
AAGGAAACTAAGATCTCTTGACATCTGCAGTAAAATGCTGCAGATGTTCTATCAGTCTGTGGTGGCAAGTGTGCTGTTTTATGCTGTAGTCTGCTGGGGAGGCAGCATCAGAAACAAGGATGCAAGGAGACTGGACAAACTAGTGAGGAAAGCTGGCTCTGTGATTGGAGCCAGACTGGACACGCTGGGGGAGGTGGTGGAAAGATGCACACTAAAGATGTTAGAAGCCATCCTGAACAACTCTGATCACCCACTTTATAACATCTTTATGGAACAAAAAACCATCAGTACTGGAAGACTTCTCTCTCTCTGTTGTAAAACGGAGAGATACAGAAAATCATTCGCACCCACAGCCATCAGGCTTTACAATTCTCACATAAATAGCAGATGAGCTGTCAGACAAATGAATTTCCCTCTGGGATCAATAAAGTTATTCGTATTCGTATTCGTATTCGTATTCGTAATATAGGTGATAACATGGAAAAATCTGGAAAGATCTGGTTGTACACTAATTATGTGGCAGTTTGAATAACTTATTTTTACTTATGTCTCTTGTTATGTATTATGTTGTTCGCACACCAAACTGACACTTGAAGTGACCTCTTGAAGTGAATAACCTCTTTCTGCTTGTTTGGAAACTCAGATGTTGCATCACATCTTTCATTGTGTTATTCTTGGAATAATGGTTATGCTTGTCTTACATTTTTTTCTTTCATGGCTAAAGTGGTTTATTTATTAAAGTGGTTTGTTTATTAATTGCAGTTGGTGGTGTGACTTGCCATGTCCTTAAGCAATATCCCAAACCCAAGTTCTACCAATAGCAGTTGAGCACCTTTCATGGCTGTAATGTAAATGAGTGAATGAGAGGGCATACTGTTAAGTGCTTCAGATTATTTTTTTTCTAACCTAGCTAAGGTTAAAAGGCACTGTGTTTATGCTTGTTGCTTTGGGACACATTTCTTATTTGAGTGAGACCTGTACAGTTTTATTAAGCACATTTTGCTTGTTTGTAAGGACATTTGTGTTTGTGTATTTGGGCTAAAAATGTTGTATCCAACCATCTATCTAAACATAGATAACCTACAGCAGTTTTACTTCAAACTACAACAGTAAACTGAAAGAATCTACAACACTTTAAAGAAAAATGTGGAACTTTATAAAAGTAGCAACAAACTGTGCTGGTCATTGTAATGAGCATGCATTTCAACATATCATACTAATCTACTGGTAATATAAAAATATTGATTATAGCTGCTTTAATAAGGATTGATTAGCAAACAGCTAACCCCATACCTAAATTCAATATTAACTTGCTAATCAATACTGACCAAAAATATTAAATGGTGGGTCTATATTACACCCACCATACAATACAATTTTCCAGGTCATTTCAGTTTCATTTTTTGCCTTTAATGCTGACATAAAATCAGCTTTCATCCCTTTTTTATCTGTCTCATTTCATAGATTAAGTTGGAACTTAGTGAAAAGGGTCATTGGCAGCGTAAACGTATCCTCCTGGGTAGACGCCTACACACACAAACATGCACACTCTGTAGTCAGTAATTGCCTTGCCCTTTTAGCAATGCATTATCACAGGTAATATTTGTGGAAGGAAGTATGGTATTGTGGCTTCCCCAAACAAACTTACATTCCCCATCACGTACACACACAGTAAGCTATTGGCTACTGTGTTTGAACAGGGAACAGAGAAGGGTTGAGAGCAAAGACATGTTTATACTGCTTTCATTGACTCTGTGTGAGATAGAAAGAGACAATGGAGCGACAGGGGGATTAAGCTGGATAAATTAGTGAATGGCTATAAAAAAATAATAATTTTAAAAAGTATATTACAGATTTTTACATATTTACAATTAAATATATTTGCATGAAAATTTGCATGAAGGATGACTGAGGAATGAATTAGCACATGTTTTAGTCAACTACATTAAACTTCTTACACCTACAAAACAAACATTTACTGTAAGATTAATTTCTTACCTTCCAGGCAGTCTTTTGTTTCACTTCAGGCAAAGAAAAAATATGAAAATTAATTAAAACCTGCTTACGGTAATCTATCTTTATTTATTTATTATATTCTCTTGAAACTTTGTTATAAATGCAGGAGACTCATTACACTTGCATTACTGGATTTCACACTTTATGGTGACAACTAATATTGGATTGCATTTTTCAGTCCTTATGTTTCAGTGGCATTGTGTTACATTTGTCAAATCTTACTCACGTCAGTATGAGTACAACAGAGTAATAAAAGCAAGACGATTAAACAAAGCATATGGCATAATAAATAAGTGATGGGGTTTGACAACTGATATCTGTCATATTAGTTATATTTGGCTGATATGCTATTAAAAAATCCTCTAATCTTAAAGTGTGAAAAGTATACCAGCATGTATAGCAGGATTATTTATTTTATTTCTGTGCAATATTATCCACATGAAATAAAATGGAAGTTGGCTGCAAATGACAGCTGACAGAATAAAAAAGCATATAGACAGAGGGCTGACTGTCTTTTGCAAAATGTTCTATCCAAAACCAAGAGTTCTTCATCTATGCTAGTCTGCATCTAGGCTTCCTTTAGGCACAGGGTTGCTTTACAAATCAAGTTAAAAGTATTAGGCACTGATAAAAGTGAAATTCCACACTGAAGTCACTCTGATCAGTGAACTAACTTGAAGATCTTAGGACACAGCTGCCATAGAAGTCACTGGTTCTTCACTGTCACCAAAACATCCTGAACCACGAACCACAAACCACTTGACCTCTCAGAGTACCCTATCTGGGACGAAGCCTTTAAAAGGAAATCCTTTGAGTTCCATCTGTGCTGAGTTGAAAAAGCTGTGGGCTGGATTTCTCCGAGTGCACCCTGTCAGTGGTGTATCTTTCCAAAAACCAGTGTTAACCCAACAAGCTTTTTCATTTTGCTGTTGGCCAAATACAAATTAAGTAAGGTAAAATTTACATTTTCCTCTTAAATTTTAGATTTGATTGTGTCCTTGTTTATTTAACTGAAAAGAAAAGTATTTAATACATTCTGACAAGTTTCATTCTCTATTCTTCTTGTAACTAACTTGAAGATCTTAGGCACAGTGCTCTCCCTGTTCCTTGTAGGTTTTTCTAGTTTCCTCCCATGCATGTTACATAGGCTGGTGAATCTAAGTTAAGCATAGGTGCAGAATTGAGATCAACAAAGCTTTAAGTGGTCAATGTGATGACAAATGCTCCATACAAACACCAATCTGTTCCCAAGTGTATGAATGAATAACAATAAAAATCTGTGACGATAAAACAATGGGCACCCACGGACCCAGTTTTGCACCTTTCTTACAAGGCTGACATTAAGGTATAAAATTTTTATCAGAAGTTCAAGATTGGTCTCTTTAAAGTACAAACCACAAGAGTATAAAGACGTGAATCCTGTGAAGGGTGTTGTTTGTCTTCTAGAATTACAAGCAAAACAAAGGTTTCTTTTCTTTGAGAAAAGAACCATTAAGCACAAACAGGCTCATTTTTTCCTGCCTAAACATTACTTCATATCTTCCTTTGTCCTTATAGATGCAACCAGCAGGATCAGTCAGGCCTGAAAGTCTCTCTTAAGCATGCTGGTAATGTTCTTGTCAGAAAGCTCATTTAGCCCAGTAGGTCCACAACGTGTGAAAGTGCTACAAGCCTTTTAGCCCCACTCCATGTCTCATGCTTAACATTTTTGACTTAATTCTCTTCACTCCCATGTGCATAGCCTCTTAATTGGTATAATAATGACTCCAAATAAACTGCCCTTTGGAGAGAACGATCAATAAATGTTATTGATCCAGATAAGGAAGTTCTCCACTCAAGCACATCTATTGAATTTAAACCCTCTCTCGCATTCAGTAAATCCAGAACAATCTGTGTTGGACAAGTAACAATGCTCATAGAAGACTTTAAAGCACTTTGAGTGGTTAGGAAGACTACAAAAGTGCTATATAAATGCCAGTCCATATTTCCATTGGAATGTCATTTTATTTAAGAATAAAATAATTATTAAAGTAAAGGCAAATTCTTGGCTTGTGCTGACATTAAGAAAGAAATGGGGGTGGCCAAAGCAATACCTTATATAAATGATTTTGCTTGGGTATCTAGCTTAAAAATTAGTTTGATCAGTTGTACTTCAGAACTAATTTATAAAATAACCATAAATATTCATTAAAATTCATTATTGAAAAATCTTTTAATTCTAGTTAGCACATGCATATTTAACTCCTGAAGTCTTTGGCTATTTTTGTTTTATTTCTACCTGGTAAAACATCCCGAGATTTGTTCAGTAAAGGTTCCACAATCATGAGGTGAAAATAAACTTTTGCTCTGTAGAGCATGTCAAATCAGAAGTTAGACAGCAAATATCATGCCTCAAACACTGAGTCAGTGACACTGACATCATTAAACCTGGCCTAAAAATTGAGAACTCTACCAAACTACTAAATCTGATGCAACAGAAATGAAGCACAATAGTGTTAAATTTGTTATAATTATAATAGTACTAGTGAACATTCTCATTGCATGTGTCACACTCTGCAAATGGCAGACAGTCCTGATACAGCTACACATTCTTACCCCCAACTTGTCACATACAGTAGTGACCTTAACCTTAACCATGGTGAGGCTTCACATTTCACCATAAGTTTCCAGTGTGGAGGGTACTGCTCCAAATACTGTAGTGCAACAAATTCTGATAAGAATGATTTCCATTTTGAGGTTCATCTACGAGTGCCATTTTTAGACTTTTGTTTTTCACTTTTTGTGTTCCATAATGTTACCTCATTTGGTTAGGTTTAGGCACCAAAACTGATTGGTTAAGTTTTGGAAATGATAGTAATATTTGTAATATTTGTAAAATAGACTATTTCACTAACAACTAATCACAGGTAACAAAGCAAACTGAAGTCTCGTACATTATGTTTGACATTACAGTTTTTCTGTTAAATGGTTTTCTGTTTTGAAAAGCAAAAATTATAAAAACTAGGATGAATGTTATTCAAACCCTAACCCTGGATGGGTCACCAGTCGACTATTGGATATTAAGAGGTTAAATACATGTCTTTACAAGCTTGATAGACTACAGAATGCACTTTTCAGCACATGTACAGTGAAATGAGGTGACTATGAACCTTACGTGTGTTACACAGTAGGTGAAATGCTTCTAGTATTCTACTAAACTCTGCTACAGAGGATTTCTCTCCAGTCTTAATAATCAAACCCCATTGTGATTATGTGATCTCACTACTAATGGCTATGCAGCTTTATCCATGTGTTGAACATTTCTTTTTGTTCTTGCCTCTTATTTCTGGTGATAAGGTGTAAATTTCTAATGACCATTTCAGTGGCTACAGTTAAATGAATTCAAATGCTAATAAAATACAGAAATGACGGATTAACAACTGAGGAGACGATGTTACAGTGTTCGAGGTTCACGAGAATTAGTGAACTACATGTACACATGTCAACCAGGTCGCAGTTTAGATTTTCAAGTTCTTCCATGGGGTCATAGCTGTCCCAGATCTAAAGAGGAAACCTCTGCAGGTCTTCAACCAGGGAGGAAGATAAAGCAGCAACTCAGGCCTGCAGCAAAACACTGATTTTATCAATAACAAGGGGAAAATTCACAGGGGAGAAGAGGAGATGGAGGAGAGGGGCCTGGGTATGCGTGGGCACGTAAGGCCATATCGTTCAGGTGTACGTCACAGCTTTGGACTACTGAGGCATTGCGTCATCACACTTCTTTATTGATGTTGACACAACTACTTTGCAGTTAAATGGCATTTTGTCAGTCGGTCTGTTTGTCTGTCAGTCAGCCTCACCTTTGCCACGTAGCTCCACCTGGTGGTGGAATACACAACAGCTTGGTTCACCTAGTGAAATCACTCCAAACAGATTAACATGCAACCAAATCAAATACAAGTTGTTAGCTAAACTTCAAATAAAATGCTCTGCACCAGGCTAATGTCACCACAGATCAGCCAAAAGACAAAGACTGCAGTCTGACTGTAAAAATCTATAACCTAGAGTTGATTCATTGCTGCCCCAAATACACTGAAACTTCTGCCAACTGTAGCAACATGAATGAATCACTTTTTTGGGGACAATTACTAGTTTTGAGTTGGATGTGTAGGATGATATTTAACTGATTTCTCATGAGGTGCTGTAAGAATGTAACACACTTGTTTTACAGGACAGTTCAGATAGGGCTTATGATGGTCAGATAAGCCCAGTTTGGGCCATGTAGAGCTTTGAGTAAGCAGATGGAAACTCACTAAACATTCTTTCTTCTTTTTTTTCTTGCACTGATGCAGCTTTTGAGTGTCATGGCCCAAAATGTCATCTGTTAACTCCATCAGAAACACAGGACTGACTGCGTGATCGGCGCCTTAGTAATGTCTCATCATCATCATCACCATCGCTATCTGACTCATTCGGCCTCTACACCCACCCTTCTCCTTCACACACACACACACACACACACACACACACACACACACACACACGGTGTAACCCCTCCCTTCTCTGCTGCTGCTAAACTGTATAAATAACCTCTGTCGGAGTTTGGAACCAAGGTACAGCGACCTGCAGAGTAAAAATAACACATCGAAGAGGAGAGAAAGTAAACCCTCTGCTGCTGCTGTAAGAGACCACCTGTGGCTGTGACTTCTACCTGTAACCTCCAAAGTCTTCTCAAAGTAAGTCTCTTCACTCCTCACACTCATTAACAACCATGGTTTAACTTTCTTTTACTCATATAGGAATTTATTTACATGTTTATATACCTGTAAAAATTAACGGCAACTTTACTGAGCAAAACTTTGGGGGAGGGGGAGCCTTCAGCTACTCTCGTGCTTTTAAACGTTAATTAGAGTAAAATCGCTTTGTTTGAGGTGATGCTCGGAGCGCACTCAGTACCACGGACAGCGCAGCGTAGATTTACCGTACAGCACATTACATCGCATTTCCTCATGATCCTCATCTGTTCCTTTTGAAAAGTATTTTTCAGCGCCTTTCTGTTTCCCTCTCGGGAGAGAAAAAAAAGAGTTAGACTCCGATTATATTTCAAACATCACAGAAAGGTCTGCAAAGGTCACTGTTGCGTGAACCTAACCAGATCTGTACTAAGTTCTACAGATCAGCATTATAAGACCGCCTGAGAGAAAAGCTGGCACTTAGAGAAAAATCTAGTAGCCTCATTTGCTGATTGCAAAAATAATCTTATTAATTATGTTAATTCCTTTAAATAAATAAATAAATAAATGGAGGATACCGCTATCTTTGTGGAGGTTCTGTACAGACAGTACTGAGCCGTGCTGCAGACTGCGGCTGGGAGTACAGAGCAGAGGTTTCTGGCACAGTTTCACCTCTTTCCAAGGTGCACAGAAAAGAGGATAAATTCTGGAGAGGTTAAAACTCCAGCAACACGCTTAGTAGTTGTAGTAGGTGAAGGCCACATTCACATAATAAAGTTGTTCTTTTATATACCACAAGTGTTGCTGGAGTTTTAACTGCTGCAAACTGCAAGGAGAAAATGGACAAAAAGGTCAAAACGCAAAGATAGCTGCCATACTTATTATATTTTAAGGCTAAGGATTCCACAAAAATATAGATTTTATTGTTGCTGCTCAGATAACATTTATATACAGTGTTTTAAAAGGCACTTCGATCGTAGACAGTTAATTAGTATTATACCACCTGATTAAATAGTGTGGGTGACTGATCCCCTGCTGACGGTCACACAACATGTAAACCAGAAAACATCCAGAAGTTTAAGACCTGAGGTTGCTGGTGCAGCTTGTCAGATGTGAATATCTGGTAGTTTCATGGTTTTCTGTGAATGTAAATGCAGAATTTTAGGGATTTAAACAAAATATGGACTTCAGGGGTCTGTCTCTCTGCGACAGACTGGCGACCTGCCCAGGATGTACCCCGCCTCGCGCCCAGTTGCAACTGGGATAGGCTCCAGCCCCCTCGCAACCCTGAATTGGATAAGCGGAAGAGAATGGATGGATGGACTTTAGGGAAAAAACATTTTTCAGTATTTACTAGCACGCTAACTAAAAAAAAAAATTAAATCCACAACGTAGATTTAGTTTTTTGTGTTTAATTAATTTAATTGTAACATAAATTAAACTGTGAAATGGACAAATGGAAGCATGTGATAAGTAAGCCCCTCACTGATTTTTTTAACAGCCACTGCACATTCCCTCCACAAAGCTGGGCCACCAGATGGAGGACAGAGGTTTTCTTAATGTTCTGTTTCAGTGGTGCAAATTTATGACAAGTTTGCAATTATTCAATCTGTGCAGACCTGATATGGAACAAACCAGGGGCTTCTGGGGAAACTGGCCATGTGGCTGTTTTGCATACCTAGATATATAGTATGCTGTTGTGACAATAAAAATGACAAAAAATACTTTGTTAGGTTAGGTCAGGTTAGTTACCAATAGTATATTACAGCAAGATTTCTTTCTTTTTTAAATAAATAAAAGGCATTAATGCAGGATTCTAAGCAATAATAACAGCAGGAGTAGCTGTAATAATGGTACGATCTGATAATGAAAGTCATAAATCTAATACACTTCAGTGGAAATCCAGCTCTTCAAACAGCATGCTAATTATTATTATTATTAATGCAAATTATACCCTTTTGTAAACTCCATCAAATCCACAGCCTCCCTGAAGATGTGTGAAATCGGTTTCCTCCTCTAGAATCAATCCATTTTCTTCTTTCAGAAGACAACAAAAAAAAAAATCAATCACAGCCCAAAGCCCTTAAAAAATTAAAGCTATATATTGACTTTCTTAGCCACTTCACACCTCTATTTACTCATCAGCCTGAGCAGATATAACCTAGGAAAACAGATGACATTTTCTTCCTAATGCACCCCTCAGGAGAGGTATGGCACGCATCGAAGGTTTTATCATTAGAAAGGAAAGGGAAGATGCCTTTATTAGACCTAAAGACAAACATTTGGATTCATTTATTATTTCCTCTTTTTTTTCATAATTTTTCATTATGAAACAAGGGAAAAGTATACTTTAACAATGGCTAAATAACAAAGACTTCCATATATGTACATTTTCCACAGTTCTTTTGCTGTCTTGTTACAGATGGTCGTGATACTGAAACCTTGGACAGTGCTCGTGGCCTTAGTGCTGTGTGTGCTGGTCTGTCTGGGAACACTGGCTGATGCCTACCCTCCCAAACCCGAGAACCCTGGAGAGGATGCTCCTCCTGAAGAGCTGGCCAAATACTACACTGCTCTGAGACATTACATCAATCTGATCACCAGGCAGAGGTATGTTCACACACACGTACACAAGTATGTGGCCAATAGGCAGAGATCATCAGGTTTGTGAAGTCGACTTTTGTGCCTTTGAAACCCAAATGAGCCTATAAGGAAATGGGCAGCCTTTAAATGAATGTTGTCCTCAAGTTAGATTTAGATTTGGGACCATCCAAAAACAATTTAACTTGAGTGGAAATGGAGATTTCCAAATAAATAAATAAAGCATTTTTCAAAACAATTCTACCATAGTATTCCTTGCTTTAAATCTCAATATTGATATCAAATAATTTTCACAATAGCCAGAAAAAGATAAAATGGTGGCCATCTGCTATCTGCCAATAAAAACCCAAAAGAAGTTGAATTAATTCTTTTGTTTAGTTTTCTTACACCAAGAAATCTTGCAAGGCAAGGCAGGAATATGAATATTTAATGGTCCCACATTGATAACCTTTGCTCAGTCTCTAAGAATTGCTTTCATTGTTATGGAGAATCCTCACAAAGCATGATGAAGGTATGTCTGTTAAATCAATCATAAAGTGGCCCTTGAAAAGTCCCCTCAAAATGAATGACCCTGAGCCACCTGTAGGTGTTAAGCTAAACGTGTTAGTGTGAAACTTGAGCCTTTTTCCGTTTTTTTCCTGCTTATGTTACTTTAGTCCAGACTTCATTTTGTTTTCCTGGAGTCATTACAGCAAGCTGGTTCATACATAAGCCTGGAGCTCTGTCAGCATGTGATGTACACCCCCTTCCTCCCCAACACTTCACACAATGACAGCTCCCTAGATTAGATTACTGTCCACTCTCTGAAACCTCCAGGCCTCCAAATGAACGGGACCAGAGCAATAAAATCGGCACAGACGGACCCAAGAAAGAACCCCAAATTCAGTTAGCAGGGCCTGAGCTTAGGCCTGCTGCTCTCAGGTATAAAGATCACCAGTATGGAATTGTCAGAGGGTGTTTTATCATTTGAAACAGTAGGACTCATGAGCTATCTGTTCTTATTCATGAAAGTCAAATAGGCCATTGATATTTAAATACTAGACTTAAAGAAGGCTCCTAATGTTTTGAGGAGAAAGTTTTTGTATTTCAATGGAGAGGTGCACATGAAGATATATGGTGTATGATAAAGGTTTTCCCAGTGGGTGTGATGCTTGTCAGGTTTAGGTACACCAGATACAACTGATAGATCTAGACAGTCAAGGGCCTTTGGATGCTCATAGCATTGTATAACTGGACAAAATACTAGTGTCTTCACTGTGCTAAGACCTTTAGGTCATTCTGTTCCTATTTTACTCTTTTAATTTGGGGGTTTTTGCAGCTTTCACAATTAAAAATTGCCATTTTAGACCCAGAATGCAAAAGAATTTAACATATCCTCATTGTTAATTCTGGCAGCTCCAAACAAAAAATTAATATTTTCAGGTGCATCTCATCAAATTTCAGCAGTTTTCTTCAGATAGCTGCTCTAAATGTAAAGATAGAATTACATCTTCTCTCAAAAGTAGAGATGTGGTCAGACTTTGATTGAAATTCTCCTCTTTTGGTCATTGTTTCGCATGATAAGGCAAGACTATTTCATTTTTGCTGGTAGCCCAAATTATGCACAAATACATCAAAAATACTAAACACAGCATTTCACTGACTGCTGTTTTGACACAAGAAGCATTATGAAGATATTACATTGGATTTGATTTTGATTACATTTCTCCCTGTTGTCATATAT
>VUQS01003013.1:0-12003 GCA_015108495.1 Heterochromis multidens
AAGCATATCTTTTTTTTTTTTTTTTTTTAACCATAAGTGAGAGGGCCGAGTTAACACAATCAGCTCCATTCTTCATAATACTGACTCCACGCCACAAAAAGAAGTGCATTAGTCCTATTAGCATATTAGGTGTTAGCATCTATTGTCTTACCATAGTCACTGGTCTCCAGTTTGTACAAATTATACAATAAATTAACTGATGGCATGTATGATCTATGTAACTTGGCATTTTACTGAAAGAAAAGCATTCTTTGTGTAATGTCAGGTTACTGGTTAAGTGAAAATAAAACTTCACTTTTACTCTTTAGTCAGTGTCCTGGTTAATTCCATGTGGTTCATAAAACATTTGTGTGTAATCACCTTTTTTGAGGTGTGTTGCAGGACTCTCATTTTAGCCTGAATACTGCACAAATGGAGCTGTTATCGCAGTAGAAGATGGTGTTCACTTGATTGAGTGTGAACAGGTCTTTAGTGTTACTGTAGTCAAAGCCTTTTTCCATGTTTAAGCTCAGATGAGCAAAACAGGCGCACAGACAAAAAAAAAAACAAAGCACTATATGGTCTAAGAGAGAGTGCAAACAATATCCTTTTAGTGTATAATGAATAATTTCATTTATCATTGCACAAGCAAGAAAACAACCTTTTATGTGCAAGTGGGGTGGGGGTGGGGGCTTTAGAGAGCTCATTTTCTTAGGCGTGCGGTGAAAAATTAAGGGTTGTAGTTTTACACACAATGGCGTTCCCGTGCAGTTGAAGGCACCTACAGGGCAGTCAGAACTGGACTCCAGCCAGATGGCAACAACCTTCAAAGTCTGTCGACAACTGCACAGCTGCCTTTGTTAAAAATACATACTAGTGTTCATGAAATGTTCAAGTTCATCAAAACTCTTGTGCTTTGCTCATTGCCATGTACAGATTTTATTTTATTTATTTATTTTTAATTCTCTTTTGTCAGTTCAGTTGCAATTAATTCAGTACTTCAGTAATACTGATGTCTCCCTCCCCTCTAAAAGCTGTCTGGCAGTTTTTGGCTGTTTACTCTTAGTGAAAGGCTCTCAAGGGTTGCATTTTATTTTTCTTTGTAATGTAATGTCCATAATGTGATGTCTGGTTCATGTGCCTTCTGGCCAATGTGCAGCCATAAATCAAATTTTACAGGTAACTCCCAGCATGTGTGCATCTACCAGCACTAAAATGTAATTTCCTAAATCCCAACCATTAAAATGCATGGGAATAACACTGTATTTGTCAATCAGAAGCTAGTTTGGGCAATTCATTACTAGCAGGCAGGAGTCAAAATGTTAAATAACCGTATTAATGAGGCACAACATTAAATATACACTATTTATAGTGAAATATATTAAAATATTCAGTGTAGACTTTAAGCTATATGTTGTGCCCTTGCTATTTTGTCTGATTTGTGTGTAATGTACAGTGGCTATAAATATTGTGAGTTGTATATCATATGCTAAACTCCACAGAAAAATCACAATAGATTTTAGGTGGCTGTGCTTTGACTTCAATGTGTGCAATATATTTGTTCCCTGTAGGATGTCTTCGTGCTGTAATTGAGTTTTCCCTAATAAATCACAGTGTAAACACAAACAAACAAAAGGGCCTGCATGCACAGCACAGACAATGACACAAAGAGTCAAACAACAATAGTTGTCAAATGAGCCTCTAAAGGAGCATCAGGTGAGTCCAGTGTGTTGAAAGTGTGCACCTTAGAGGCTTGGATGTGACCAAGAAGGGCCTTATAACTCCAAGACAAAAGACATCGTCCTTTTAATCCTTTCCATTTGCTATATCCCATACAGTAAGCACATGAATGATAGAGGGCAACACACAGAGTCCAGTCACTGAGCATATAGAGACCACTTCCTAACAAAAACACAAAGTCCACAAAGTTCCCGGAGCTGTCTTTGTGGAGGAAGTCTTTGATCTCTCAATGTGTAGGGACATGCAGTGAAATTGCTGGAGAGAGAACACAGTGTGTACAACTCTGCTTGCAGACAGCTGCTTTTTCACAGTTAGGTTTGAAAAGTGCACACAAGGTACTGATCCTGTAAATAGCTCGATGAGTATTACCTCTACTGTACATCTTTATAATACCATAACACGTAGTGTTACAGAGCTCAATGTAAGACAGCAGTACTTATCAAATGTAAAAATAAATGACATGACATATCAATATTCACAAAAACTATTGGAATTAATTTCACAATATCTACAAATTCACAACTTAGTAGCACTATTCTGAGCAATTAGAATTGTTGCCATTTAGTTTAATAATTTGTTTAGTTTACCTATTTGTCTACAGCTTTCTACGCATCAGGAGATTTGCATAAATGCTGTTGAGGTTATGTTGTATAAAACATATAATATTTAATGCTGTACTGAATAGCATAAATATATTAATATAGTAATATAGTCTTAATATACTCTATCTCATATGGGTGACATGTTTCTGCTGAAGTTAACTCTGGCCCTGTGAGAAACAGATTTACCACATGAACAACACAATCATAACTGAGCCTAAATGGCAACAGTACAGTGGAGTCCTGCTTATCGTAAACCTTTCAGAAATGGTAAAAACAAAACAAACAAAAAACAATAACAAAACATAATTACCACAGGTGTACACACATACTCTTCAAAATACAATTTTGTTACAATTTCTAGTTTTAAAAACTGATCAAATAATTATTTCTGCACTATTACATGTGTTGGCTGCTATGGCCATTCCAAGCAGTTTGGACAGTGGTGGTTGTACTGTAGTTTAGTGGCAGAGTGAAGTGGTTGTGGTCGTATAGCTCTGGAAGTGTTTTGCCCTTGTTTGCTACCCACAAACACACAAGAGGTGTGAATTTAAAAAAAAAAAGTTAATCTAGCATATTGTACTCAACAAACATAAGGAAAATCAAGTAACATACAGAAAAACAACAACAATTGTTGTATTAATTGATGAAATGTACAAGTGAAGTTGCTGGTAAACCATTTTAGACGGAAGTATCTACTTTTTAGCGTTTTTGCAAATATTTAACTTGATCAGTATAATCAGTACAGCTTGACACTCACAAAACTCATTTCACATTGTGAATGGGGTTAAAAATGAGTTGTTATCGCTACCAACACTGTAGCACACATAAAATTACAAAGCAAATTTATCTTTGGTTATCACATTATACCAAATACTGACATGACAAGGGCCTTTGGGCATATTGATAATATTTATAACTAAAACGATTGTGTCACTCAGAGGATGACTGTCTTTGAGGCAGATTATTTCAGCAGCTACTGCTTAGAAGTACTTACCTACAGTACCTCTATCCCACTACTCAGAGGAGTCATACATAAACATTAATGCTGTGTGTCATCAGCTCCACATTTAGCAGCAGCCAGCAGGCTTTATAAACCCTCAGTGGATGTGTATAATGGATCATTTTGTTTGAGATGAAATCCTAAAAAATTGAGTCAGAAGAAGAGACAGGAATAGGATAGAAAAGCATATCAATCAATAGCTTAAAAAAGCTGTACTGTGCCAGTGTGATGTCTGACGTTTAAAAATATTTAGAGGTAATACAAGCAACATGCTTCACCCTGTTTGTAATTATTTTCAATTTTTCTATTTCAGTCCAGAGGTAAGTATCGTGATTTACTTTGTCAGTCTAGTCATTGTGTTTCTAATGTGTGTATAATGTGAATATAAAAAGGTTTGCAAAGAGATGCACAATTGTGCTACTAATGGAAGTGAGAAACAGGTTCTCATTTGGCTTGAAAGTAGATGCACTGATTTATTGTAATGGTTAAAAGATTTTGTCCTCTCCAAATAGCTACTGATCACATTAAATAATAAATTTTTTTTTTTTACAAATAATGAAAAAAATTTAAATAATATCTTATTTGTTCATCAATTGGAATTGATCAATTTGTTATAAATATAATTCCTTGTTTAAAATTGTAATCATATTATATAATATATAGCTGAGAATAATAATTAAAAACACATTTATTTTTATCATGTTATTCTTCCAATGTTGGAACAAAATTATGTTTTTAGTTGGTGTTGTCATATATTGTTGTCATATATCTTCATATATATGTGGGAATTCGTGCCACGTTGAACTAGCTTAACATTAATTGAGATGAATGCAGAGCCAGTTCAGTTTGTGTGTGTGTGTGTGTGTGTGTGTGTGTGTTTAGGTACATTGACTTGAACCCAACATGTGCGTATGTGACCAAATAAGGGTGAAAACACTCCCAAAACTCTGTACCAGCTGTAAAGTATAAACATCGCATCAGTATGGACAAATAATTGGAATTTAAGTGTGTTTATACAGATGCTGCAGAGGTTATGAGTAACTGGGATGAACTACACAAATACTGATACCAAGCCCTATTTCAGTAGTGACAAACACCAATATTGGAGGTTGAAGACAAAAACGTGTACAGGCTTCACCATGCATTAAGCTATGACTGAACATTTCTACGTGGTTTGTATTAACAAACCTTTACAGGGGCCACAACACAGTTCACTCACTGTCCTAAGCTTACCACTGAAAATGCAGTTTCAAGGGACTGACTGCATTTTGGAGTCTTGAGTACAGTGGTTGTCAGAGTAGGTATTTAACATGATGAAAAACAATTTGCTTAAAAAGCAACATAAATGGCTTTAGAATTACACCTGCATAAACACATAGCAAACATAACACAGAATGTCACAGAAATACAGATTTCACTAAACAAATCTGAGACAAATCTAATGTACGACTGATCATTGCTCCATCATTATTTGCTCTTTGGCGTGATCGGAACAGTTAATTTTATTTGTTGTTGGAGAACTCAGGTAATCTTTTTTATTATTCAGAATTTTGCAGTACAGCTGTCACCAGTGATGGTAGTGTCTCAGAAATGTGTTCAGAAATGCTGCATGACTGTGACTCGACTTTTACTGTCAACTACAAAACACAAAAACAATACAGTATATGGAGACAATCAAATCAACACCAATCGACTTTACACAACAAAGCATAAAAGGGCAAAAAGTACAGCATGAATCAAAATGCTTGTGATGAGGCATGAATACATCAGCTATAGTGGCTGATGTAAAGAAAATAAAGGTAAAACAAAAAAGGCTTCAAGGTGCCTGTCCACAGTTTACTTAAAGGGGGAGTGTCTGGTATGATTTAATGTGTAAAACATGTAATGTTATTTGCATTTGAATGGAAAAACATAGAATAAAGTGTGAATCTGACTTTGACTTTAATCTGAGGTAATGGTGGTAGTTTGTAATGACAGCTCAGCTCACAGAGATGCTAAAACATGTCAAAACATAACTGGCACATGGACTATGTTAGATCTTTAATATCTTTGCTTCAGCTTTTCACTAGTGGTGAAAGGTCTGTTAGCCTTCCAACATTTACAATTTCTACCCATATCCATGGACTGGTGGTGCATGGTGCACAGCCAACACTGCACTACACTGCAGAGTATGGATACCAGTAAGTGTCTGTATGTAATGTACACACGCAAACTATACTATTTGTCTATATGTGTGTTTTAAATGCAAGTGCAAGCATGTCAAAGCCTTTTTGCTTTGCAATGTGTGTATTTACCAAGGCACATAGCTTCTGTCGTTGGACATAGCCAGTTAAAACTAAAAGAGCCACTGAACTAGAAAATGCACAGGCAGCCCAATGAGACGCAAAAGGAATTCCAGATAATACTGTATTGGGATTTTTGAAATTCAGCGCAAGCTGAAGGTCGGGCAGTGACGATTATTAATGATGTTCCTGTGGAACTATACAGGCTGCCCTCAGCTAACAGAGTAACAGTAAAGCGACCAGCATGCATGTCTGCATGCATATTGTCAACTCAATGGATGTGTCAAAAGCCTTATTTTTGGTAATGAGCTACCATGAGAACTTCAAACGCATGCTTGCTCTAACTTATAAGTACAGCGCAAACATGTCAAAACTTGGTGGAAAACACAATTTGACTACTCTACGAAACAGCAAACCATCGAAGTTACAGCAAAGAACACCGGGTTACTTACAACAGAGAACAGGGCCAGAGCTAAGTGTGGAGGGGAGAAAAAAGAAATGCTACACAAACACAGAATGACGTGAGAATGTGCTTCCTCCAAGGTCCACTACTCTACGTGAATCTACTGTATGTTCAAATTTGCCTTCCATCTATACGGACGTGCAGAATATCAGATGCTTAAGAAAAAACAGACACACAAAACATGCTCGCACACACGTACACACACAAAAAGATGTAATGGACTTGGCACACCGAAACCAAACCCAATCAAGCCTAGCATTTGGTCAGATTCAGTTTAGGTTGTTTGCCTTCATGATAGCGGGCTTTCTGTTGACATATGTGGCCCAGTAACCTAAGTTGAAGATGAAGAACAGAACTGGGAAAATGATGCGCGATATCTTGTCCACTTTGCTGACACGGTTGTAGGATTTCTTGGCCTCCGTGTAGGGGTCAGGCATATAGGGATGCTTGGCCGATGCTCCCGCACTCTTGGAAATGGTTGTTAAACCTTGATCTTTAGCCACGTTGATGGCGTAGGTGGTTCCAACAATGTTGAAGGTGTTGTTCGCCTTTTTGGACAAAGTCGCAGATTCTCTTCTCTGAAAAGGAAGAAGGCAGTAAAGTAAAGGTCGTCAAGAGTGGGGCACCAGACTCAACCATACTTCCATTTGAACTCATAAAGAGGAAATAGAAGCAACACCACGAGACACGACACACACAAGAACAAAACAAAAGCCTAACCATATCTTTAATCCTGGCCATGTTAGCCTGAAACGGTTCCTGAAAAGAAAAGTAGAAAAGAAAAAAAGTTTACCAATTATATTAAAATTACCCAACTTACATACTGTATTCATCAGTATCTAGCTGGAAGTACTTTTGAACATACTGTCAAATCAAATCTGCATTATACAAATCTGGATTGCAGAAAGAAAAGGTCATAATAGGAGAAAAATCATGATAAAATTAAGAGGGTGGAAATAGGAACAGTTATAATTTGCATTATTGCAGAACCAGGCTGGACTGGCGTCTGATACTGCTAACAGTAGCAGTAGCAGCACAGAGCAGGATTAGAAACAAAGCAAAATAACAGTGCCGGAAACCATGTCTGACAAACTGTATCAATGAGAGCAGCCAGACCTCTGCAGGCAAACAGATTGCGATACAACAAACACGACAAAGGCTCTGTGTGATAAAGCTGGCTGGAGAGACTGCCGTCTTAGTTCTACTAGAGGGAAATCATTAGACTGTCTTTCATATTGAAGTTGCACAGGGAGCCAGAATTTTATTTGCTAAATTGGTACTGGCTCACATAGCTAAACTTGCATCACTAGAGGATCCTGTCAGCCTAACGGAGTACAGTACAGCGCACACAGTAGATGTGGGAGAACAAGTAGGACACTAAGATTGATTACCAGGCAGAGTTTTAGTTTCCTGTGTGGCATCCAGTGTGTGTCTGTACTGTGGTAATTTCCTTCACACCATTCATCCCCACTGTGGCCACTTTAAGAAACTAATTCAGTGCGTGTCTTGTAACAGATTTTCACTTTCCCAACTCCCCGTTTTCACTTTTGCTTTGAGCCCAGCTTTAATTTTTGCTCTTCTTTTTTAGCTTCATTTAATTTTCCTTCCTTTCCCCTTCTCTCCATCTTTTTAATTAGCATAACTAATGTCCCCTCTACCCCAAAATGCTTCACGGTGAATCTCTTTCAGCGCACAGCTCATCACCAAATATTTTGTTTGGTCTTTATGCTCAATATTCACATATACTCACAAATGGAGGCAAAGCAATGGTTTTACATGTGACAAGACATGTGCTGTGGCTTTGTTCAGTGTCACGAGTGTGCATAAAGTCTTTTTAATGTCTGGCAGTAGGTATCGCTTGTTGTTTTTAACTTGTACTGGAGGCAGCAGGATTGAGGAGGAAATATATTTACTGTGATAAGAGTGTTTTTTCCTCAAGTGATTGGGGCAACAGGATGAGAATGATCCTTCAACGTTGAGGAGAGCTAACAAACTCGCAGGCAGTTGATTGCTTTAAACATAGGAATGGTGAACCAGTGCTTGAAGGGTCTGCTATCTTGACACAATTTGAACAGAGAAAGAAAGGAAGACAGAAGAGTCACACTAGTGCCCCCAGATAACCAGGCACCTTTCAATGATATTGATTCTAACACAGAACGACCTGCTCTATTGGAGGCTCCTGTCAGCAGGAAAAGCAAATTACTACTATAACGTGCATTAGGGATGCACCAATTGTAGTATATTAATAATATGGCTCAATAAGGCTGCTCATCACGCATCTTTGAAAGAACAGAAATTCAATCATAAAATTTGTGAAACTGGATTGACTGCAAAACGGATGGGACACAACAGATAGCCATCAGTCACTGCCAGTGGTGAGTGTCATTTCTGACAGCAGAATTACTTGGCTGATAAATATGTGTATCCGAAGCGGCAAACACCAGCCCTGAAAAATGAAGCCAAAACAGAACTTGATTTCCACTAATGGCCACTTGAGACTGGCTCCAAAAGAAAGTCAATCCCCACAGACTCCTGTGTTAAAATGCCCAACTTCACAGCACAAAGAAAAATTTTTACAGCCTGCTACAAAAATCAGTTTTGGCCTCTATAGCTAACAGACACTATAGTTTTAGCCTCTATAACGTCTTCATGGCAGCTGTATGAGAGGCCTATGTGTGTTTGGAGAGGGCGCTTCAAATTATTAAGGGTGTGGCCACTTTGATTGACAAGTGGGTGCTGACACAGGATTCTGTAGTTGGTAACTGCATGTTCGACTTCACCTCAGCTAACTTGACTTGAGTGGCTAACTTGAGTGACCTGTCAACTGTTCCTGTGGTAGTGTTGGTGTCTTTAAGAGCATTTTTAATTCAACTGTGTGACCAATAGTATGGCTTGCTGTCAGGATATTTGTACTGCACAGAAAAGGAAAAAGTGCTGATTTTTCTCCTGTACTGACTATGTACCAAACTTCCAAAACCAAGTTTCATACTGACCAATGAATATTTTGTACTTTTACACTTCTAAGCTCTAATAATACCTCCCAAACTGTTCAGTCTTTCACACTATGGATGTTATTTGCACAGTAATCTAACAAATTGGCCATACAAAGTAATTATCTGTTCTTTTTTTCTGTTCCATCCCATCCTTGTAGGCAATAATTTATATGGTCTAATTATTGGGGAAACAGTATGTAGCACTGGGCATGTTTTTATGAACCTTATGTAACAGAGCACATAATTCACTTGCAGCCAAAGATTCTTGTGTACTATTCAAAGTCATTTTGCTAGCTGCAGGCAAAAATACTCCCTGAATACAATGCATCTATTGACCTTGTCTTTGTAACTTCTGAAAATTGTTGCATCAGAATTTCTTTATGAGTGTGATTAAGTGTCCTGGGGGTAATTGTGCCTTGCTGTGTCCTGCTGTTTGGAGCTCAGTGTGTGCATGTGTGCGTGTAACTGAACCTTGTGACAGTCTGTCCTCCTCTGACTGGAGATGAGGTGTTGGCATATTAAATAGCCTCAAGTATGTGAGCATGTGGGTATATGAGTGTGCACATTGTCTATAGGGAGACACAATGTCCCTGTTTGTGTTCCTGTGTATATGTATGGACATGAGCGTTTAAGTGTGTATTTTTGTAGTGGCACTTGCACTATCAAATTTTGGAGGAACCTGCTAATTGTATTGGTGGGCTCTCTTAATAAGTATTTCATTTAGTTATGGTATTATATATGGACATGACATACTGTATGTCAGATAGATCTGTCATAGACAGATTTTGTCTTGGTTTAAGATTTTTTACAGCCCTGCGAAATGCCTCTAGAAGGGACACTGATCTGATAGTAGTCAGCTAGGTCAGGTATCTGTGACAACATATTATTCTATTATTATGTAAGTAGTGCAGTGGTACCCTGTATATTTTGCTTGAAGAAGAGCTAATGCAGACTATATGGAAAAAAGGACTGGGCCACACAGTCGCTTAACCTTTGAATTTAGGTGTTTTCAGTCCCATCGCCACAGGTGTATGAAATCAAGCACCTAGCCATGCAGTCTGCCTTTACAAACATGATGACTGAGAACCTACACAGACATATTTACAAACATTTATTAAAGAATGGGTCATTCTAAAGAGCTCAATGATTTCAAGTGTGGTACTGTAATAGGATGCCACCATTGCAAGAAGTCAATTTGTGTTCTTCCTTCCTAGCTGTTCCACAATCAGCTGTAAGTGGTATTATTGAAAAATGGGACAGCTTAAGAACCAGATCAACTCAGACCATGTAAAGTTACAGACCGAGGTTGCCAAGTGCTGAGGCGCATTGGGCGTTAAAGCCACCAACAGCCTGCTAACTCTGGCATTAACATCAGCACAAAAACTGTGCACCAGGAGCTTCATGACATGGGTTTCCATATAGCTGAGCAGTTCTTGTAGGGTATAGTGTGTAGGTAGCCCAGTACCTTTGTTCATATAGTGTAGCATGGAAAGAGCCAACAACAAAAGGTCAGCAGTTTAGGGGTATTTCACGCTTGCTACCCAAAAAGTTTGTTTGTTTGTTTGCTGTAGTTTGTGACTTATTTGTGATGAATGACTAACAGTAATCAGTTTATCTGGCAATGATTCTTTCTGTTCTGCTTCTTTTCCATGTTAGGTTTATTTATCTTTCAGTACAATAAGTTGTTGTTCTTCTTGGAGAAGTTCCACACATGGTGAAATATACACACAGACAGATAGAGCAGAGAAGAAGAGAGAAACTAGCGTGACAGTATATGCAACAGAGACTCTCAAGTGCAACTAAATTAGTTAAATCCCATTATTATTATTTACATGACAAATTCAATTTCAGTTACTTTATATATGAATTTATTACTACTGTAAAACTACTGTTTTACAAATTAAGGTGTGCCTGATGTTTCCTTACATATAAAAGAATGTTTCCCAGCATCTTCCTCACAGTAAGGAATGCAGCTTAATACCAAAGTATCTCTATCATTATCGGGACTGAAAAAGTACAAAGGTGCATTCCTAGCCTCCAGAAATGTCAACTCACCTTTGTTCTTTCCACCTGAGTGCATCAAACTTCTAGAATAAACTTTACTGACATGCAACTGCTAGTGCTAATAACAGATAATAAATTATTCTGGGAAAATGTTGATGTAGTTATTTTGTGCTGCAGGTGCACACACACCCGTGAAACGGTGATCACCCCTTGGCTGCATCAGAGCAACCCGCAGCCAGTGCTTCTGCCTCTGCTGATAAAACAGCACATGATATCTAACATAGCAGTGCCCAATCATATGTCACCGAGTGCCAAGAATACACAGGTTTTTCCAACCAAACTCCCCACTGGCTAATTTCTGTAATAAGCTCACCTTCAGCCAGTGAGGGGAGAGCTAATTAGGTAGGTTCCCTGTCACAGAGAATGTTAGAAGAAAAGAAAGGAAAATGGCATCGATGCTCCATAACCAGCAAAGTAAATTAGTGCACACAGACTTGTCTACGGATCATATCTGAGACCTAAAAAAGAAGCAGCCTAAGGGTGATGAAGTCATCATTTGGTTCTGGTAGGAGTGGTGGCTGAAACCCTAGCTCCAATGGCTGGGGACTGCATTTTTAAAAAAGACTTGCTGAGCTAAAACTTCTGCCCTGAAAATTGGCTTTCCTTATGTAGCTTATGTAGCTTTCTAAATTTGCTTAAAAAAAAAAAAGGAAATGTATGTGTTGCCTGATTGCTTTGGATTTCAGTAGCTCATTCTAGCAGAGAGTGTGGTGGGAGTGCCATGTCTCCCTCAGTGACCCCATTCTATTTTATCTATCATGACAACTGCATGCTCAGCATAGCCCCTGAGAACCCAGTCCAGGCTGTTGTCATTAAGCAGAGCCATCAAAGAGCAGGGGCGACCCCCCCCCCCCCCCCCCCCCCCCCAACAAAACCCACA
>VUQS01003016.1:1637-12612 GCA_015108495.1 Heterochromis multidens
GGGCAGCTGGCCCTCTCAATCATTTATAACTTGCAACTCCCCACAGAACATCTCACATAATATATTCAAAAAAGGATTTAAAGAGACATGGGATGAGGTGATGGGTGTAGAAAGGGCTGCTGAGGGAGCCCACTTCCTTCTTTGAACTGATGTACACACAGAAAGACAAACTGTCTGTGTGTCTGGTGAAAATGAACTTGTTCGAATACAGGAAATGAACACTGGGTTTTGACTCCATTTCCTCCAGCTGCACTTTCTCCCAGGTGCTGAATGAGTTACTGACCCCCCTCATATATCTTTTAAGGAACACAGAGAGCACAATGTTTGCGAGGTTCGCCAGACTGCTGGAGGAAGAGCGTTGTGACAACATGTGGGAGCTTTTTCTGCAGGTCAGTATTTCAGACATTGCCTTGTGAGCATGTCTGAGGGCCATCGGTAGAGAAAAATGGTGGCAGGCACAGGTGGCAGCAAAAGAAGCAGCTACAGACTGTGTAGACTAATCCACTCAAGGCTTAATTTACCTTTATATTCTCCAGTTGAGAGAGGAGGAAAGACGGCCTCAAGCACAGCAAAAATGATAGAATTACCACCTCCCTGGGGTGTGCCTTCATATGTCCAAGTTGCAGTTTACATTCATGTTTGTCCAGTGGCTACTGTAAATTTAATAACAGCTTTCTTATGATTGGCCAGTAAAGCTGATTCTGACAGCTTTACTGGCAAAGCAGTAGACTTGATAGTAAATAACGCTTCAAATAGGGATTCTGCTGCAAAGAAGCTTCTCAAACGCAGATCCCTCAATCACATTTTCAGCGCTGAAGCACTCTAGACTCTATATAAAAGATGGACTAAAACCATTGCTTTATGAACTCTGAAGCCTAAAATTTTGGCTCGGGTTACAAAAATAGGGACGTGACCTACCCACTCAAAAAATCTACACCACGCACTAGAAGTGATAATGTCAGCACTCCAGGGCTACAGGTGGGTGATCAACAAGCCCATTCATTCTCGAAGTGTTGATGGGTGAGTGCCAGCATAGAGCTGAGACCTGCACGGGAAAAATTCTCCCATGAAATAAAAAAAAATTCCAAAAACAATCATTTATTTTTTACACATTTTTACACATATTATTACATTACATTCCTAACCTTGCACACATACATATGTTAAGGGATGCAGTTGTACACAACAGTGCAGTAGGGTAATAAATGTCAGTTTTATTGACAGCACTATTGTTTCCCTACATCATGCATGTGATGGACTGAGTAGTCAGTAATCAGTCTGTAGTCAGTTTAGGCTTGCTGTTTTATGTTTCAAAGTGAAATTAGGTGGTTCAAAACGTAGTGCTTTGTTATTATTTTTGTGCCGATTTATATTTTTTAAGCATTAGTAAGGTGACTGATACATTTCTTCAAGGCATTATTTGGGAATACTGAAATTTGTTAGCAATACACTATTGTCCACAGTACTGCCCTTTTGTGTCTTAGTATGAACTGAGTTGCACTGAATAAAATATACAGTAGTTTCGTTTTTCATGGAGTCTCAGGCTGCGCAAAACCTTGCTGAGAGCTGCCACTGACCTGCAGAATATTTCTTATGCATACCATGTATGTAACAATGTTTAATCGTCTAATAATGAAAATAACTACCTATGACCAACAAAATATCAAGCTGTTTGTACTTGACTCAGAGGAAACATTTGTGCCACGCTTGAAGAAATTCCCTAGCTACGTTAATGAGTCGCTGTTTAATTTTATCACGGGTGTGGGATGAAGGGGCAGACAGTCTGAAAGCATCATGCCTCTAGTCATGGTTGTTGTATTTGCAGAAGCCCAAAAATGAACTGAAGCAAGAATCATTGAAGGAGCACAACATCTGAGATACAAATTGATATAAATAACCTGATTAAAGTGTCCGTGCGGACAGACGAAGATTAATCACACTCAAAACAAAGATGGCTTTCTGCAACAGGAAGAAATAAGAATTACAATGATGATGAAGATTCCTGTACTTATGCAAACAAGTTTTCATCCAAAGAGAGAAACTCTAGACAGACAGTAGGTGGGAGGACACATATAAACTGAGTCAGGTGCCAAACAAAAGGAGAAGTGTTTAGGGTTCCTTGTTCACAGCCAACAGACAGAATATGTCATCAGCCCACTGCCTCGAAGCAGCTTGGATGACACTAGTAAACTGAGGAAGAGCACTGGGAGAGGTAACATATAAGGCTAGCTCTGGAATTTAACAGCAGGAGTTTGTGATCCTCACAGGCCCACAAGCCTCCCATTACCAGAACTAATGAGCACACCGTTCTCCACATTAAAAAGGTCAGGGGAAGAGCCCCACAATATCGTCTTCAGAGATATTCACGGTTTCTGAATGAGTCCATAATTTCAAAGAGGAAACAAAGTGAGTGGCTTTTGCAACATATTAATTAGGGTTCCTCAGCATGGAAAAATCACTTCAGCAAGTCCGAAGTGCAATCAAGCGTCACTCCAATCACATACTGACCGTTTCACTACAGTGGGCTGAACTCTGGATATAGGTCATTTCAGGGTTTACAAACAATCCATGGCTCTTGCAAAGATCATGCTTTATTCAAGGGGAGAAAAAAAACCTAAGTTGCAGGAACTTATCAAAGTTGTATTTCAGAGACAGGACAGGCCAAAGTTTTCCAAAAGGATTTACTTTATTTCACCTCATGTAGTAAATACCTAACCCATCCGTGCCTCGTCGCACCTTTATGCTAAAAAGGGCTGTCAGCATGTGGAAAACAGAGCTCAGGACAAAAGGACAAGTCTAATCAACATAACTGATTGCATACAGTCTGCAGAATCCATTAACCACCTGAAAAGTCAGTAGTGTTTCCAGCTATAACAGTTTTAACAGTCACACTGAAGATAAGTTAGGCTTGAGTCGAATCTTCCTGCAAAAGGGCTAGAATGAAATAACTTAGAGGGAACCTGGCATCTTGTCCAAGTCTGAGTGGTTAAACTGCCTTCCTACCACACTTTCCAAAAATTGGCAAATGATATATAAGGTAAGGAAAGACATAGAGGCAAGGAGAAGAATACTTAGGCAGACAGAAAACGTGGTGACAGAATTGTGGATAAAGACAGATACATAAAATGTGGAGGCTGGAGAAGATAGTGGCAGTTCAGTGTTTGTTGGATACAGTGATAGAAGGTCCTGAAGTCTGTGGGAAGGCTCAATTTGGCAGTGGTCATCCTGAGCTTCTCTTTCCTCAGATGGAGATGAAAGGCTGCTGTTTGGCCCAGCCTGAGCCAGCTAGGCCTAGATGCTCTCTAACATGGTAGACAAAACGCAGACTCCACAACAAGCCAGCCAGATCCAAATGACCTGCCACCTCTGCTTACTGTGGCAATGGAACAGCAGCACGTTTTCTGGCACAAGGCTGCATGTTCTGTCCAAAGCCGTGACCAGCTCCTGATTTCAAGCTTCCAGGGATACAAGACAGACAGGTCAGGAGCACCTGAAACACTTCATTTTGTTCATTCATTAATAGCAGCACGTGAAAATTCATGCTTAAAATTTACTTTCTAAATCTTTCTCTCTGTCTCAGAATCCAGGCTATTGCTCAAAATCCCATGGTCTGGTTGTCAAACAGAGCACATGGTCTGTAAAGCTGTTTTCAGGTTCTTTGTAATGCAAGTGAGCATGTCTTGCCTGCCAGTGACCAGTTTAGTACCCTGTGTGCTTTGGAACAGAACAGTAGAGGATCTCATCCTACTTCAACAAAAAGAGAAAGAATTCTTCGTATTCAAACAAATAAAAGTCATCATTCCTCTCTCTCAGTCGCGCTCACTCATTTTCTATTCGTTGTTTCCCTTGACTGTTTTTATTTTTTCTTGGTAAAATTATGTGGAAAATTTAGGTCTGATGTAACTGGAAAAAGGGAGCTCTTCCAGTGGCAACAAATCCTTGTGTTTCGGTACTGTATCACTGCAGCACCAAGCCGGCTACTGGCCATCGACCACAACAAATGGCTGGAACCTCTCAGAGGATCCCTCGCCCTGCTCAGCACAGGCAAAGTCCTCCCCCAAGTCTCCCTAATGTCTCCCACAAGTTAAAACTGACTAAGGACCAGATGCTCAGGATTCCTGACATAAGGGTGGAAAAATTTACTTTTAACTTTGACTTTTCTTTTCTGTGATTCTTATCATATCACTCATATTATTTAGAGATTTGAATTTAACATATGCATTTGTTCTACACAAAGAGTATATGGAAACAATAACGCAGTGAGCTCACAGAGGGCTTCACTACAACAATATCTGTGTCTCATTACTTAGTATCATTATCCAGGCATCACCTTCTCCAAAGGGGGTGTTCAAGAACAGAGAGAATAAGATGAATGGAATCACTCATGTGTTACAACCGCACAAACATACAGCCAAAGAGTTATTAGCGTATCTGGTAAAAGCGTTGTCCCATCGAAAGATTTCCATGTGTAGACTCTCGTGTGAGTGTCGCCCACCTCCTCCACAGCTGTGGATGGCTGACCCACCCTTACCTTTAAATGCTCTGCGGGGGCTGTAAACCTTGATAGAACATGCAGGTACAGCTTGCAATAACGCTGTTAACTTTAATAAGGTTAATAAAAGGGCATCAGATTCTTTAGAAGTGCCTGCTCCAGAGTGTGTGTGCAAGTTTTTGGGCTGGTCTCAGATGTGTGTTTTAAGGGGCATCATGCAGTGATGGTAATGGCACATGGAGGTTGACTTGTCAGCAAGCTTGTGGGTAAGCAGCAGTATTGGAATTTCAAACCACCTCTAGAGAGTTACTCACCCTTATGACTGTCTCATTCAACATTTCTTTTATTTTCTTGAAAGACCGGTGAATTAAAATGAACATAAGCTTTGTTAGAAAAATTAGCCAAACATAAAAAGAAATTACAGCCTCACTGACTAAGAAAATGCTTTTCAGTTTAACTTTGATCAAAAATTAAAGAATGGCAGGTGTCTAAACTGACATTTTTCAACTGGAAAATGAAGTTGGAAGGGCAGACTGATGGATTACACTATACAGTGATGTTCAGTTTCAGTTTCAGTTCAATTATGTTCATATAGTGTTTAACAAATTTAGACCACCACCCAGTGTAAGGTTTATGTCAGAGCTGCCCTAAATTAATAGTACTGGTAATTACCAAAACCATAGTTAACCCTCCAGTATGTGCAAGCTCTTGAGTCTAAATGATATTTTTAATGCTAAAACATAATTATTGTTATCTATGAATTTTCAAATTTACTGTTTTACAAAAAAGCAGAAAAAATAGTAAAGCACATTATTATTTTTTTTAATTAAGATGCTAAATTGCAGTTTTTTACTTGTATTCCTGAGCAGAATTCAGTCATTCAGTCATTTTTAGTTTTAAACAAGTTTTTTCTAAAATCTATTTTTTTTAAATTATTTTTATGAAGGGTGGTCTAACAGATTTGTTAAGCACTGTATATTTCACAACAGTCATCTTAAAGCACTTCATATTGTAAGGTAAAGCTCCTAAAATATTAGAGGGAGAGTCCCCACAGCTGGATAATCCCAGATGAACAAGTATTTGGTGACACCGGGGAGAAAAAACTCTTTTTCAACAGGCAGAGACCACAGGAAAAACCAGGATCAGAGAGAAGCTGCTATCTGGCACAACCAATTAGGAGGTGAGGAAGAAAGAATCATCCCATCAAAAAGTGGTTTATCATGTCACTGCTTGTAAATAACATTAATATTATTTCATTTCTACAGATGTACACTGCACTACACTACAGGCCAACACTGGACATTAAAGTGGCTACTGGCTTTCCAGCCAAATTATCTGTTGGGTTATTCTGCATATACTACAATACCAAGAGACCTTGCATTACACACATCTGAAACATGTAAAACTAGAGATAGCAAGGGATCGCCCACTTCTGTCTGAGGAAGATTTGAAGATTTAAGTCTAGTTGTTCATTCTGATGTCTCCAGCCTTAAATCACCACTATCAGCCCTTTCTACCTTTCACCAACAACTAGATCACTTCACCAGAAAACTGCAATCACACTACTCCAGAAGCAGAGAGGAAATGGGGCTACACGGAGCAAACACCCACTCTCACTCCAGGAGGCTCACTGACCTCTGAATGGCAATAACCAGATGCTGTGTGCCTCGGGGTTTCTGACCAGAGAGCAGAGAGAAAGATCCAGCACTGGCATTACTGTAATGTACTCCAGAGAAGTCTTTACTGGATGGAAGTGCCTGTTAATGGGCCTGGTTACATTAAATTCTCCTCATTTTCACTATGACACTAATGCTAAACTTTGCTAATGACTGGAAAAAAAGAAAAACGGGGAAATTTTCATTGTCAAAATTTAAGTTCAGTTAAAATATTTCTGTAGAGGTGAGTTTGTCATTAAGGTTGAATGGACATCCTGCGATGCTGTGAGGGTAGACAGAATAGAACAGCCACACAGTGTAAAATTGTAAAACTTAACCTCCCAGCTAATGAAGTTCAGCAGGGGAGATAAATAGTCTGCAGCAGACAGAGGAGTGAGCTGGCTTTGTGTGTCTAAAAAATCCCTGAGTGGGAGCTGAAATAAACCGAGGCGAGCCGAGCCAAACTGAGCGGAGGCGTAACAGTTATCTCTCCCCGACTGAGCATACGTCCAAACTCCATCACAGCCGAGCAGGAGGAGAAAACAGCAGCTGTCTGGCACACAAAAAAGACCGGGAGAGCAGCTGCATAGCTTCGTTGAAGGGGGGTGGTTACAATGTTCAGGTTAATAATCAGAGGTTTGACTTGGTGGCTGAATGTCCACGTGGAGAAGACTTTGCACAAGTAAATGAGACCCATTATGTTTTTCCTTAGTTTCTTTATCTTTGATATGATCATCTCACTTACAAGGTCTGTGACCCACCTGCTGCTCAAATCTTCTGTTTGTGAAGGGCAGCCAATCAGAAGAAAGCTGGCTTAGAGAGACAGTGGCCTTAAAGGGAAAGGAGCTGAAATGGTTTGTTTCAGGCAGTGGAGGATCTGAGGGGCAACACAAATGACCACTATTATATAAATAGGGATTATTTTAAGTTGTGACCCATGCAAAGGTACTCTCACAGAGTCCAAGAATAAAAATATGGAACTAATGTCTTCTTGGCTGCCTAGGTAGGATGTGTGCTAATGGGTGTACATGGCCTTAAGAACAGCAGCAAGTAAATGTTGCATTACAGCACCTTAAAGCACTGGGGCAAAAACAAATGCTCCGTCATAAATTTCCTTCCACAGAATTCACGAGAAACCAAAAAGTCGACCGTAACCTAATCGCCAGGACAACCTCGACAGCACTCCCCTCACCCCCAATTTAAGGCCAGCTTTCCAACATTTTATTGTTTTTCAAGTTTATTTTCTCACTATTTGGTTTCATTTATTAGACTTTTAATTCATACAGAGACCTGTTGTTTATTTGGGCTGAGACAGGGAAAAAGAAAAGAGAGAGGGATGGTATGATCTTACATGCGCCCTCCATTTGTCTGCCCATGTGTTTGCTCTCCAAATAGTGCAATAATGAGCATTTTAATAAAATCTACACACACAGAAACATTCTCCCACCCATATGTGGTGATGAAATAGGAGATCTGCCACTGAAGAATAGTTGCTCTAATGATAATATTTTTCCCACTATGTTAAATTCTGAGCACAGTACTTCATCTTCTGGGAGTGTGTGTGGTGAGGCTAAAGAAAGGAGGCTAATGGGCTGGCAAAAGCTGTAACAACTGTAATTATTGGCAGCTGCCACATGTGAAGGAGGTACTGTTTGTCTGTGTGGACTGTACACTTCTCTGCTGAAGTCCTGATACCTGCATGCTTTGGCAGGTATCAACTGTATCTCATGCTTGGCCTCACACTCACCACACATGACTTTGAGTTTCATAATTTGTTTTGGTTTAATTGGGGTGATTCTGGAATTCATGTTACACTGTTCTCTCACATGCCTTACAGACGAGTTAATTACTTGAACATTTACACAGAAAATTTTGAAAAACTTCCACATACACATTTATGAAGTCCCTGAATGTCCAAGACAATTTTATTATGTAACTGGAGCAAGCTTTAAAACCAGGACATGACAAATCTAAAACTACATTACAGAAAAGAAATTCAATAATATATTGCCCATCACTGATCTCCCAGCTGGAAGTACAGATTGTAATGAAATAGATTTAGTTACACTGGAACATAGTAATAAGATGGAATCAGTGGAATCTTCTAAGAAAACATCAGTAGGAGGAGGAGAGGTTATTCAGTGGAGAAATTTACTTCTACACCAGCAGTCATTGCCTCGTATTTTTTAACATTTTACTTCCTTATTACATTTTAAAGCTGTAGTCTCAGGTCATAACTGATCTAAAAAAAAGAAGTCAATGAAATGTTTGCTTTTCCTTACACACCATAAATTCAACAGATTTCTCCATCATTCTCACAGAGCTTCAGCTCCTAAATCGGCAGCTTTATTATGATACTAGGAGTAATACTACTGGTATTCTGTGCAAACATTGGTAGAACGCCGGTTACTCCCTATGCCAGGCTAACCACAAGCATTTGTGACTTCACCCAACCTGGAAATCAGTAACACAACATTCATCCATAATGTTCATTAGGTTTCACCTGCACACACAACTTCACAGGACCATCAAGGGGGGAAGCAGAGGAGATGGGCCCGAGGAATCTTTACGTGTTTTATTTGGAAACCTGAATCCTTGCCGGTAATTGCCCAAAATGACTATAATCGTAATTGACGATCTGGCTTTCTACTTTGCCTGCACAAATTTCCAGAACAACGGGGCCTTCGGTAACTCTGTTAAAAGTCTGGACGCATAAATGCACACGCTCTTTATCCATCAGCATAAGACTTAATGTCTCTCCTCCTTTTGTCCTTTTGCTATACAGAGCTTGTCAGGTCAAGGCCTCTGTGTGTGCGTGCGCAGTGATGTAGCCACCCATTAAGCCAGTCTGAGAGGAGGACAGCGTTCCTGAGGGGAGAGGTGGTGATTTCTGCCAGCTGTCTCGGTGATGACAAGCCTGACATGTTCCTCATTCTGACATCACACACACACGCAGTCCTCACAACTGGGAGACCAGAGCACGGTGTATGTATTTTAACATCATTTTGCTCTGTGTTGTTAAACTGTAAATTCACAGCGGTATGCTTTTCATTTAGCTGGGCACAAAATGGAGTGAAAATAGACTTTGGTTTATTTTCCAACCGCAGTTCTACATGGTCCACTCGAGTCAAGAAAAAGTACCCTGAGGCATATGAAGAGTAATTCTTTTCTACCTTGAAATTAAATTTGGGCTCCCCTTAAAGTGGTGGGCGCACCACCAGGCTATACTGACATTTAAATAAAGATGCATTCATTTTTCAGCTGGGGTCAGACTTGCATTCATACTCTTCTATTTGTATACTGTAGAGCCACATAATAGCATGAATCCAATAAGTCCTTTTGTAATTTCCTCTAGAAGACACATTTTAAAAGGGTATTTTCCTGGTGGTAGTGGTGTTGCTGATTGTGTTCCTGGCCTGAGGGTCTGTTACCTGGCTCGTGGCCGGCTCCAGTGGCCAGGGCAGGCATGTCTCCTGCCGGCTGCTTCCTGGTTCCCCTCAGGCTGTGGAAAATGGCGGTGGGGCGTCAGAGTTAAGGAGCTCCTTGGCAGCAATGTCCACGGAACAGCTGAATCTGAGGACGGAGTTTATGCCATAGATCCCTGCAAGAGAACAAGAATTTTGAGCCTACTTGTAAAGTGGCAGAATGGATGTATATGTTTGAGTATGTGTTAAAGGATTGTATTGGTATCTGTAACCATGGATATGAATATCTACCATACCAGCAAAACATATATTTTTGTCTGTAGGTGAGCCAGTGAATGACTTGCTCTGTGTGCATTGACAGTGCATTCACAGTTGACTTGGGGTGTTTACAACCCAACACTTTTTTCCTAAGCTGCTGTACATCCTGCTTTGTACATGAGCCAACACCACCTTGCATAGAATCCATGTTGTGTGTGTACACATGCACACACATGCACACACACGCACACACACAGCTATCCAACACTTTATTCAGCATCCAGCAGAAATGAGGGAAACTTTATCTGCTGAAGCGAAGATAAGCAAGCAAATACAACAGACCTGTGAAATATCTAACAGGTGTGGAAAAGCAACGCTTCGTAAATAATGGCGATCAACTGGAAACCCAGATAGAGCAGGAACAGGAAAAAAGGGGATGAACATGTGCATAATCACAGAACAGCTTAGAATGTACTCCTGAATCACAACACAAGGAAAACAAGTAGCTAATGTGCATCAGTTTGGGCAAGGCAAACATATTCTGCTCATTTCCAGCTCCATGTCTTTATTCTTGGACTCTATTGAAGTACTTTTCCATGATCCAGAGTTCAAACTAATGTTTTTTTTTTCCTTCTATTCATCCTCTGTTTGGGTTAGCTTTTCAGCTTCCTTCACCCAAGCTTTAACCCAGCTTTCTTCCGATTGGCTGCCCCTCATAGATTTAAACAAAAGGCAGGTGGGGTTTCTGTGCTGACAGCCAGACCTATTTTTCTGAGATGACGATATTAAGGATATTATTATCTCCCCTCACTGACATCATACAGAGTTAAGAGTTGAAAAATCTGCCTGAAACTGAGCATTTCAAGCAGTCTGAAGGGATGTTCCTGGTGACTAATTTGCTAGTCATTTAAACAAGAGAAAAAAATTAGCCTAGTCAACTAGTCTAAAAGACAGAAAATCCTCAGATAACATTTAAAACTGAGCACACTAAATGGCCAAAGTTAAAGATTAGCCAACTAAATATTTCTTGTGTATTTTAAGAGCTACAGTACTGTGCAGAAGTTTTAGGCAGGTGTGAAAAAATGCTGTAAACAAAGAATGCTTTCAGAAATATAAATAATGATTGGTTATTTCTATCAATTCAC
>VUQS01003019.1:2216-21173 GCA_015108495.1 Heterochromis multidens
AAAATAAAAAAGAAAACAAAAAAAAAAAAAAAAAAAAATATATAAAAAAAAAAAAAAAAAAAAAAAAAAAAAAAAAAAAAAAAAAAAAAAAAAAAAAAAAAAAAAGAGTTAAAGAGGTTTAGAAAGTACATCTATCATATTCTATACAGATACTGGGAAACCATTGTGACCTTTCATTTATATGCTAGAATTATAAAAGAAGAACTATGTTGTCTGTGTTATGCAGACTTCGTGTCCTACAAGCATGGAGAAGGTTCAGTATAGCTCAACACTTCCTCTGAGACACCCTGCTGCTTTTTGAGACGCACTGTAATGCTTTGTTTTGATATGAGGAGAGCGCACCGCAATGCAGCACAGCAATGACTCCCAGCTTGTCTGTATTGTGTATTGTGTCACACATTACTATCAAAAAAGAGAAAAAATCTCATTTACAAGTGGAAAATGTATGCAAAGCTGAAATCTACATTTGACACTGTGGAAATAAAGGGAGAGCAGGAGGGAGGCCGTGTTTTCTAGACACGCATTTCCATATGAAATACCAACCGCTCATGCTTTTTTCCCCCCATGAGAATAGGATCGGGATAGATGAGGGCATCAGCTCATTTACATCGCTAACGTCGTTGGCAGTAATGATGATGACACTGGACCAAAATGAGGAGGGAGATTAAGGACATACCTTAGAGAATCTGTGAGAACAAGAGGAAAACTGCCGCAGGTCCACATTGAAGTCTTCATCATTTGTGTCCTCTTCCTCTGTCTCCAGATGATGGTATCTCTCTGAGCGAGCTGTGAAGGAGGGAAGCATTATACTTTTTAATTGCATTATTACAGGTTATTATTAATACAGTGCAAGAAGGTGACCCAAGTAGAAATAAAGTAGTATAATGACTTTGAAATGCAAGCATTTTGGCTCAGCTTTCACTCCTTTCAATTACAGGCTTTTAGTGGAGTCGCTGCTCTGCTACAGACATGCTACATATGTAACTATGTATTAAGTTGGGCTGCTCAAAATGTCAATGTCAATTTTAATGAAAGTTGTACTATACTAGGACAGTGTTGATTAATAAAACGGCAATTAAAAATAGAGGCCTGTATGTCCTCTGAGTTTTAGTAAAAATTGTCAGCATTTTACTAATGTGAAGTTTTTTTCAACAGCATCTGGAAGATAGTCATGACCTGGGATGGGATGCAAGAAGGAAGCATAATTTTGTCAGAGTCAATAAGCTGGCATTTCTCTGTGGTTGTGTTTAGACTGTTCCCTTGTTCACTCACACAATATGAAGTGGCACACTCAAGAACCACAGCAGACAGCTGCTGAAACATTTTGGACAGCATTGCTTCTTGAATGTATGTATATATATGCACAGCTGAGATGCGTGAGAAGCATTTTGCTCACCAGGTATAATGCGCTACAGTTTTCAAATCCATATCTGAGAGCTCTTTTTTTGTGACAACAAATATTCAGGTAGTAACCTGCCATGTTTGGAGGAAGAGCAATGCTGAGTATGACCCAAAGAGCACCATCTCCACAGTCAAGCATGAAGGTGGAAACATTATGCTTTGGGGCTGTTTTTCTGCTAAAAGTATAGGACAACTTCACCGCATTGAGGGGTCAATGGATAGGGCCATGTACTCTAAAATCTTGGATGTGAACCTCCTTCCCTCAGCCAGAACACTGAAGATGGGTCATGGATGGGTTTTCCAACATGACACTGACCCAAAAACATGCCGCAAAGGCAACAAAGGAGTGGCCAAAGAAGAAGCACATTAAAGTCACCAGACTCCAGTCCAATAGAAAATCTGTGGAGGAAGCTGAAGCTTCGAGGTGCCAAGTGGCAGCCAAGAAACCTAAAGGATTTAGAGAGTTTCTGTACAGAGGAGTGGGGCAAAATCCCTCATGAGATGTGTGCAAACCTGGTGATCAAATACCAGAAATGTTTTACCGGTGTGCTTACCAGCAAGGGTTTCTAAGTCATGTTTTGCTTGGGGATCAAATACTTATTTCACTCAGTTACATTTAATCAATTTATAACTTTTATGTAATGCGTTTTTTTCTGGATTTTTGGCTGATATTCTGTCTCTTGGCATTAAAATGAAACTAACATAAAAATTAGAGACTGTTCATTTCTATGGAAGTGAGCAAACGTACAAATTCAGCAGGGGATCAAATAATTATTTCCCCCACTGTATGTTGTTGAAACTGCATGAAGAAGAGTTCAAATTAGCTGCCAATAGATCCCATTTTCACTCCAACCATGAAGGAACACTCAACTAGCAGTAAATTATGAAGCAAGAGTGTTTTTATGAGGCTGATAACTTACTATCGAAGTAACTCGTGTCATCCTCAGACTCCAGCTGAGGGATAAACTCAGCCTTCTGTCTCAACAGGCCGTTCCAGTCCAGGTTGTGAAAAAACTGATGCTGCTTTACTTCGGCTGCTCCACCTGCAGGCGGGATAAATATGGAAGAATGAAAATTTGCTTGTGAAGAAAGCACATGCACAAATCAGTGGACACTGAATGATTCAGTCAAACACAGGAACAGAAGAAATGCTTACGCTGTGTTTCTCTTCTCCCTTGTGGCTGCAAGACAAATCGCTATCATGACCATAAATTATGCAGAACAATTTCCTGCCTGTGACCTTTAGTGAAATAGCAGGAGACTTTGTGAATGGCAGCCTGGCTAGGGGAGTTCTAGATGAACAAGTAGATCCGGATGTCTCCAGACCAAACTGGTTATGTGCATCCCGCTGATTATTAGCCATTGTCCCAGGTCATGGTCACTTTTACAGACTACAGATCTACACACTCATAGTGCCTGATCGTGCATGAAACTAGATTCATGGACTACTGGGAAATAATTGCAATTGATC
Organism: Heterochromis multidens; assembly: GCA_015108495.1. Lineage (NCBI taxonomy): Eukaryota > Metazoa > Chordata > Actinopteri > Cichliformes > Cichlidae > Heterochromis > Heterochromis multidens. The sequence goes on from VUQS01003019.1 coordinate 5,089, forward strand.
AGGAGGAAGAGGTGAGTAGGCCACAGGATAAACTGCTCCGCTGTTGGATGACCTCAATTTCTTCCCCAATGACTTGGAATAATGAGCTATGCTGATGTAGCACATGAGAATTTATGGTGGCCTGTTGTGCATGCCTAGTTCTCACCTAGTCCCTGGCTGCCCCACATATTCTTCACTCTTTGTATATGTACCTGTGCCCAGCCTTTCCAGAGGATTCTGTCTCAGCAGCAAGGTGATGAGCTCCTGAGCATCAGGAGGTGGGGCCTCATCTCCATCTGGCCAGTTGATCTCATCTGGAAACACAATCAATGTAAAAAATGAGTCCACATAGAAGTCTCTTATGAATTTTATGCTGTTCTTTGGAATTGAAAATTCTTACTCAGAAAACAAATAGGTTTCAAAGGAAAGTTATTATGAGAAAACGAACATGATTTGCAGGAGTTTTCTTGTTTGTCAGGTGTTATGGCCAGTACACTTTGCTGATCTGTCTACAATTTCAGTGCTGAAATGGCATATATGATATATAAAATCTGTTTTCGTTATCATGTGTCACTGATGGATACTAAACTGGATGTCATATGGTCAGATAGCCAATTCCTCCCACAGCTTTCTGATATTAGAGCTACGCAGTACACTGATTCATCCTGAACACTGGCTGTAATTTCATGCATGATATTAATTTTTAAAATACCTCCTACTCTGCACACGCAGAAAGACTTAAACAAAAAAACAAACAAAAAAAAAAAACAGCAGTTTTTCCAGACGACAGTAATTCCAGTTTGGAAGAATAAGTAATTTTTTTTCTCAACTCAGCACTTCACAGCTCTTCTGTGGAAACATTAATGCTAACGAGCCATATGTGGACTTCAATAGAATGACAATAGTCAAGTAGCAACGTAACTAATCTAAAAGCATAACATGTTTAGAACTGGATGACTCCTCTTTAGATCTTTGCCAAATATTTGTGTGCCTTTTATTTTATTGACGTTTTTCCTTTTTTATGATGACATCAAATTTTTAAATATTCTATATACTCCTGGTAGAAGAAGCCACGGTAAAGGCCCACTCATGCAACAATAAAAATACCTTGATATATGAAACGATGAAACGGTCAGACTCTTTAATAATACTATGACAGAATAAATTTGATAGTAGTGTCTGTGTCAACTGTTCTTAACCAACAATATGATATTCACATCCACTTCACTCCTTGACTCTGAGATTGAAGCAGCCATTATACTTCTGCTTTTAGATCTCTAGTGGCTCAGATCACATCTGGCACAAATGTTTTAACTGCTTTATGCTCACTCTAGCAGAGTTTTCAGTTGACTTGTGTAATAGGCAAATGACGGGAATTTATTAGGCTGCAACTGTTTCTAAACTTTGACTAAAATACTTTTCTTGATCAATCCTATTGTCTTGTAAACATTAAAAGATGCAAAAATTGCTTACACTATTAACTATATACTCCTGTTTTGTAAGGGGAGAAATTGCAGGTGACCTCATGAAGCTCATTGAGAGAAGGCCAAGAGTGTGCAAAGCAGTGATCAAAGCAAAGGGTGGCTATTTTGAAGAATCTAAGATATAAAACATGTTTTGGGTTATTTCACACTTTTTTGTTTACTACATAATTCCATAGTTTTGGTGCCTTCAGTGAGAATCTACAATGTAAGTAGTCATGAAAATAAAGAAAAAACATTGAATGGGAAGGTGTGTCCAAACTTTTGACTGGTAGTGTATATGTGTTTATGTGTAAATAAATAAGTAAATTTTGATATCTTAACATATGAATGTTAATGTATATTGGAGCTGGAAAAAAAGCAACATTTTACAACATGTCTAGTGTGTATTCACTTCCATGATGTTAATTTATCTTCACACAATAACTTTGCTGGCTTCCTGTAAATTGTTGCTTTTTAAAAACTGAAAGTGTTCCAGTGTAAGCAATTATATGTGCATCTATTGTTAACAAGAAACTTACAGGATTCTGTTACTGAATTTTTTGTAAAATCCTAAGAACTACTTTAAGCTTATACTGAACCATTTTAATCTGAAAAGCTCATTTCAAAATACATAAGTCAGAGAAATCAAAGTTAGCTCTAAGGTGTAATGTTAAATAACAATAATTGACGTGCTCTGGCTTTTACTGAAAAGCCTCATGAATAGGCAGAGAAGAGAGCAGAAAAGCCTGTGTGCTCCATGCTGATTGTCTGCTATGTGCTCTCTTTGTACCCCATTTTAATGGAATTTGGGAGTAAGCTATGAATATGTATGTGGAGCCTCAGGCCATGGTGGCATGGATTCAGTGTATTCAGGCCCCTTTAATTAACAGTCACACACAGAAGATTGGTACAGTTTGTTTATGAGTATACCAAATCAGTCATGGCATGCCACTCATGTCCATGGCACAGATAGAGGCTGTTATCAAACATGTCACACAATTCTGACAAGCCAAAAGCTCATGTTTTTCAAGAAGATTTTGAGACTATGAAGGAATAAAGTGACAAAGTAAGCAGTCACATTAAAATTTCACTTGGGATCTAAAGTCAAGCTAAATCCACTTACTGCCATCTGTTTTTCTGCTGGCCTTCAGGGAAATCTCAGTCTTCAAAAAATTGGGAATTATGCACATCAATTCATTCCATGTGGTCACTATACAAATGTTTAATTCATATCCGATCTAGTCTGGGAATTCCCTTGATATGGATGAGCGCATCTAAATGCCACATGCGGTAATACTTTGCCTTTAATCACCTCTAGGAGCAGAAAACTTGTAGAATTTTAGGTATTTAATGAACTTACATAAGTAAACAAGTAAATAAATTGTATATTTATTTATGACCCTGGAAATTCAGTACTGTGTAAAAATCTTAAGCCAACCCGTCATGTCTTTGTATTTTGCTTCCAGGGAGACAGATTTTATTGTAATTTTTTAAGTGGTCTTGAGCAATAATTCTCCAGGCTTTCTGAAGATAGTTTTATGCTGCTTTTTCATTCATTTTGACCATTTTCAGAGGAATGCTTTTAACACTTAATACTGACCAATGAAAATAGATTATAGATAACACAGTTTGATAGGCATAAAATAGTATTTTTGCACCAAGGTGATTTCCAAGGAGTTGTTAGACGGAAAATATCCGGCTATCAAAATATCTGAAAATATCTGTGGTTGGTTTGCAGTGTGTCCTTAAATCTACAGCAGATGAACTGTGTCTGAAAGTCATGTCCTTAAGAAATAGGAAAGACATCCAGCAAAGACCTGACACAGGATCTGACCGCCATCCATCTAATGTTCACTGAAGCCTCATCAGAAATGGCTCAGTGAAAAGGTGGCTGTCAAGAAGCCATTCTTAAGGACGGGAAATGTGAGAAAAATGTGATTGGCAACGGCTATTTATTCCACATTTAGGCATCTCATTTTGACAGTTACTATTTTCAGATATGTCAGTCTAAATATTTTGAGCATGCTTGAGATATCTCTAGAAAAAAAGAGAGAGGGTAACACTGACCGCTGATGACCTGTCCAAACAGCTCCTCTGGTGTGTCTCCAAAAAAAGGCACACATCCTACAAGAAACTCATACAGGATGATGCCCATAGCCCACCAGTCCACTGGCTTCCCATAGCCTTGTCTCAGGATCACCTCTGGAGCAATATACTCTGGGGTGCCACATACCTATACAGCAGGGGGGAAAAAAAAAGCATCCTAAATATGATGAGCTTCGAGAAAACGTACTGCACATCTCTAGAGTTTGATTTACCTGCTTATCAGAGAACTCCCTGGCATCTTTCTCTATGTGTCCCTCATACAGGTTGGTGGTCATGTTCATTAGCCCGACTTTGGAAAGACCAAAATCTGTCAGCTTAATGTGCCCCATTGAGGTCACCAGCAGACTAAGAGGAAAACAAGGTTGGAAAAAGTTTGAACACAATAAAATGATAAACACAGTCAGTTTTTGTGTGACTGTCTTTGCAATGTTGTTTTTATGAAGGGAAAAAATAAACCTTCTACCCTGACACTGCAGTAACCCTGTCAGTGGCAATTTTTTTTTTTCCTTTATACAAAATAAATCTGCTGTTTCCAAGCCAGTATATGTAAATTTTTAAAAAGTTACTCTTAGGGCAGATGAAGTTCATTTGAAACTGTTCAGCTTGAGTTGTTATTAAGTTCAAGGTTATTGAATGAATGCACGGAAAATTTGAAAGATGGCTGAGGTAAAGAAGAAAAAATGAAAACATTTTCTATTATTTTTAGCCATTATTATTATGAAGTGCAGTAACACACCCCTGGGGTTGAAGAGGGTTCCCACAGTGAAACAGTGTCCATAGTTCCATGTTAAAAAGCCTGACTTTATAGTAGAAATAAACATGTTTATAATCTGGTACAAAAAACGTTTTCCTTTCTGTAGCTGATTTCCTCCTTGATGACAACTATACTGAGGTAATTTTTACATAACAAACTTGTTCAAATTTTACTCAGACTTGAAGTTTGCATTATTAGGGGCGTGGACAATTTGACTGACAGGTAGTTGCGTTAGACACTATGCAAAATGGGTGTAGCCACTGTGATGTCCTCCCTTGGTTAGTAAAGTCCTGTTATGGAACCTCGAACTAAGAGTTTTCACCGTTGCCGTCTTGCCTTTTTTTAAACTGGGTGTAAAGAATGACAGTCAGATCTGACTGTGTAACTGCACGCTCAGTGACTACTGATTTGTGCTTGACGAGTCATTAGCCACTGAGTAAATCCTAGATAATCCTCCTTTCTGACTCTTAGAATGACCATAATTTACAAAATGGACTTAGTGTCCTTTTCAGTGTGATCTCAAACTAGAAACTGAGCCCATAAACTCATCAGAAAAGTGTTTACTGTGGTCACAGAGCAAGGGAGCCAAGGGCTGTTTTCTTCTTGACTTTTACAAAACCTGATGCCACCACAGGTGTGGCTATTAAAATGAATACAGGTGTAAGGCACTTCTGGGTAGGCTTGACTTTTCAGACCCAAAAGCTAAGTCCATTTTTAATACTGCCTATGGTAGATGCTGACACAGGTGGATGTGGTGGCCAGCTGTCTTCTACTGTAGGCTTTGCCTCTGCTAACCTGAGTCATGAAATTTGACCTCTCAAGCTTATTTGTGCTGTTGAGCATTTTAATAGAAGTATCTGACAAATAATATAGCTTGGTGTGCAGATATATAACTCAAAATAGAAGGTCACAATCCAGTTGGTAACATTAAGGTCACGACGTCCATCTTTGATATACACTATATATGCTTCACCAGTTTCTGAGGTTCTTTAGTGGCTCTTTAGTGGTTTTAGTTTGTTAGTTACATTCAATGGCTTGTGACTAATATTATCAGTCTGCTGTTTGGTGTTGAGCAAGTACTATACAGTTTTTTGTTTTTTTTTTAATTTACAGTTTTTTGATGTCAAAGGCACCTGCTGTGCCTGACAGGAAAGCAAGAAAAACAAAAGCAAGAAAATGAAATATAATTCTGTGTGCCACTGTTTACGTAAAAATATTGATTATAGCTCACTTGTCAGGTTTGAGATCCCTGTGGACAATGCCATAGTTGTGTAAATACTCCAGAGCCAGTACTGTCTCTGCAAAGTACATCCTGGCCATGTCCACAGGTAGAGGACCCATGTTCTTCAGAAGGGTGGCACAGTCTCCTCCTGTAAAGAACAATACACAGAAGACACTGTTCAAAGCAGGCTGCTTTCAGCTGAAGCACTATCCACATTAAAAAAAAAAAGAAAAAAGGTACTGACCTTCAACATACTCCATAACCATGCACAGGTGCCTCCGTGTCTCAAAGGAGCAATACATGGACACAACAAAAGGGTTCTCAGCAAAGGTGAGGATGTCTCTCTCTACAAAGGCCTGCTGTATCTGATTCCTTAACATCAAATTCTGCTTGTTGATCTTTTTCATGGCAAACCTCTGCTTAGTTTCCTTGTGCCGGACCAGATAAACAGCTCTGTGGAGCAAAAAGTTTACCAGTGAGCTGCACAAAGAATAGATCTGAAAAACTGCAACAATAAGTGTTCTTTGATCACAATGGGGTTTTTTTGTCAACTGCAAAACAAAGAATAAAAAAAAAGCCAACCATCTATTAGCAGAGATTAGACTGTCTGATAGAGAAATGAGACATCTTTACCCATAGGCACCATTGCTGATGAGTTTTATCATTTCAAAATCCAGTTCACAGGGTTTCCGCCGGGACCGCAAGGCCGTGCTGAGACTCTGAGACTGAGGACAAGAGAGAGATAAACGCTAAAACAAATCAAAAAGATAAAATCTGTATTTCACTGCTTCGCCTGCAGTAAAGATGAACTAAATCAATACTAGAATCAATTTCTAAGCACTTACAGAGTCATCTGTTTCTGGAGTTTCTGCAATTCCGCTGTCACTGCTGGTCAGCTGAGCAATTTCTAGAAAAGAAAAGAGATATAACAAGGAGCAAAGAACCAGCAGGTTTAATGTAACAAAAGAAGATTTGAGTGTATTATAAATCTAACTTCATGAGAAGCCTACAAACAGATTCTGCATTGCAGTTACTGAAACAAAGGCAACCTAAATGAAATCAGGACCTTTAAACAAAACAAAAACAGCAGACTTAAGCTTTTATTCACCTATTAGGTTTGAGGTGCTGACTTCAATATAAGCTGAAATGAGGCGGAAATCAAATCTGGCAACACAAATGCACGTCTTACACTCATTTTGAAAATCACCACTGCAGAACAATTGCTCATTAAAAACCACCCTGCATCTTTTTTTTCAGTGCATGTTTGTGTGTGCAGCCTTGCCAAAGTCCATGTGTGCAATTTCACAAGGGGGGGTGTTTGTCTTGTCCCCGGAGAGCTTGTAAACACATTTTCAGTACTATTTAACATCTGTCCTTCCTTGTAGGTTTGCTTCCGGCACACAAGGTGCCGGGCAAACGAAACACAGGAGACACTCGGGGGAAATAAATGGAGAGACTGGCTGATGAGCCCGCCTGCATAGATCTGTATAAGGTCTGTGGGGAGGCCATTCTTTTCTAATTAGTCATAATGAATGTTGTTGGTTACAGAGTCTGGAGAGACAGAGGGTCATTAGAAAGACTATCTGTTCAGTATAGGACATTAGTCAAGAGTATCTTTGTCTTTAACTTCCCTCCACAATTCAGTTCTAACATTCCTTTAGAGCAGGGGTGGGCAATTCATTTTCAATAGGGAACCATGAAAAACTGGGACTGTTGTGGAAGGCCGCTCCAAGAAGCTTATAAAGAAATAAAAATTAGTATTGAGCAGAACTGACTTCAGCTTATTGGTGTGGCCCTCTACAACAGTCCCAGATTCTCATGTGGCCCCTTGGAAAAATTAATTGCCCACTCCTGCTCACCCTAACAAATTATCTTGTGCTCTCTGTGCTTGTATTTAGATCTCCTGACATATTACTGAAGGTGGAGGAGGACTGTAATAGAACTTTACTGCAGTTATACAGGATTAGAGTACAACTGATGATCAATTACAAACCGCACAAATGCTGAAAACTGAGAGGTAACAACTTATATTCAATTATCACTGCATGTCATATCATTCTGTTATGGTTGAGTGTCAGGACTTCTATAAGATTCAAGATTTTTTTATTATGTAATAAAAGGTTTTATAACAAAATTGCAGATATAGCCCCTTTATGCTACCAACAAAATAACTAATAAATAACTAATTACATTTTAGAGTTGGTTTGTATTTTCTGATCCTGTATCCAAAAAAAGATGCGACACTGTTAATTAAAAAATTCTATGTGTTGATCTGCCCCCCTCTCTCTCTTTCTAACACACACACACGTGTGTGTGTGTCTGTGTGTGCGCGCGTGTGTCTGTGTGTGTGTGTGTGTGTGTCTGTGTGTGCGCGTATATCTATTTATTCATTTTAAATTTTAGGTTGAGAAATTTTACTCTGGAAAGACTCAATATTAATCAGCCTGATTAAAATTATTATAATGTATAATATTATTCATGACATACAAGTTTTTTGTTTCCGGCATTAAATGCAAAATGAGCATATATTAAAAAAAAATCTGATTTTCAAAATTGGATGTGTTGTATTTAAATTCTATATGTAATTGAAAATGCAATTAAATATAGGGTTTAAATGTATTAATGGTATTATGAAAGACGATGATGATGAACTGGGTCCTTCTTGTACCTTCCAGAGGATCTCGTGTGAGTCCCAGCTGGCTGATGATGTAACGAGGGATGTCTGTTTTGATCCCCTGGCCCTCTTTAGCGTGTCCTTCAGCAGCCTCCAGAAGGTGGTAAAATTCCTCTGGGTCAAACTCCTGAAGAGACAGCAAAACACTTTACTACATGCTATTATGAACAACTTTAAATAAACAAGTAAACAGTAAACAAATTCCTGAAATCCTGATACAAATGTTTGGTTTTATTTGTACTGCAACCTACTGATCGAGTAAAATTGAGACTGAGTGAGCTATTTGAAGGTTTGATAAAAGATCTTATAGTTTGAGGTCAAGTAGGAGCTCTATTTAGAGTAGGGAAACATACCTTTATTGCTCTCTAACAATACATATACACATGTATTTGTTAGGATGGAGATGCATGTTATTCATGATGACAACATGAAATAACAGCTTTATTTTCTGCTTAGAGGAAGTAGAAGTTGAACTATCACTTTTTAGTTTGCCATAGCAATCTAAGTTTCTCAAGCAGACTCAGCAACATTGTAATGTATGGGAAAGGGTTATGTAGTTATGTAGTAAATAGGAGTCCAATATTCACTCTCTTTAGGCTGTGTTCAGTCTCTACTTTGTCCTTAGGGACATTTCTGACTCTTTAGCTACTAAATGCTCCGTTTGCCAGCTTGCATTAGGTAAGTATTGTCCAGTGCATTTCAGCTGAAATAAGTCATGACAGCTTTAAATTTGCCATAATTTAATTTGATTTACCAAAACCTGTTAGTGATTTTTGCCACTTTAACCTCTCTTTGATCCTGTAATATGACAGACACTAGGGCAAATGGCAGAATATGTAACTGGAAATTATTATTGTATAAGTAATACACAATGGAAATGTATATAACTTAAGTAATTTTCAGACTGCTGTAGATTTGAGTTGCTGACTCCAGGGTAATTTGAATTAACCTTAAATAGTGCAGAAACCACATGTAGCTAAAACATTCAACCAAATTACTCATCCAGAAGAAGTGCTCATTATGAACCAATTTGCATCTTTTATATTATTTTTTTTAAATAACTATGCATTTATATTGTAATTTTATGGGTATGTCAATCTCAGTGAATACAATATAATACAGTTGCATTCAGTACATATAAAATATTCAAAAAATGCATCCATCAGCATGTTTCCCTTAGGTAGGAAAAAAATAATTACTCAAGATGGAAAGAACTACATTAAAAATAAAAACAATGTATTTTAGATGCTGTTTAACGATAAACATACCAAACATTCCAGCAGCCGAGCAGGTCGGGCTATGATTATGAGAATCTTCTTTACCAGTTCTCTGATGAAGTTTACCTCTTCGCTTTCTGACCTCTCTGTGGACTACACAGCAACCAACAAGAGAAGAAAATAAGATGCTTTGCACTGTGACTCTAATGTTATAGTAAAATTGAGAGTCATAAACATGGATTTGGTCCTCCTGGTGTAAAAAAGAAAACAGTCCTATTGCTGAACTGCCATCAGGAAACATCTACATGATTTCTGAAGATGTTCTCACCTCTTGAACGAGCCTCTCCAGCTTGTCGGTGAGTTCGCAGAAGTAGCTGGAGGTGATCAGTCCCAGCCGGCTCTTTTCCAGGCAGTCGCGGGCCAGTTCAATTATCTGGTGATGGGCGAAGCCAAGCACACCATCTGCCAAAGGGAGGACAGTCTCAGGAGAGTTGCTGCGGATGATCTCCTGAATCCTTTCCTCCATCTGAGCTGTGGCCTGCAGAAAGAAGGGACGGAGCAAGTTTGATAATGCAGATAATTTATGGTCAAACAGGAATGTAAGGTCTTGTGAATTCTCACTTTAGGGAACCGCTCCTTGTAGACGTGATTCATCATAATAATCTCATGATCGTAACAGGAGGGAGATCTTCCAGGGCTGAAAAAAGAAAAACATCTGAATAAAATCAGCGGCTCAGTCTCACCAATGCCACGTACATCTGAGAGAAAATATTAGCAGAAGTACATTTATACCTGAGACTGCGTGAGCGGGGTCGCATGGCCGTTGCTCTGCGGCATTCATCCCCCGAGATACTCTCAGTGCAGAAGTGCTTGGAGAGGAAGTGCAGTTCATCAGGCGTAGGTTGGAAGGGCAGCTGATGGAGCTTCTCCTGTGATGAACAGGATGACTGGAAATGAAAAATATATATTCAACATGAAAAGAAAAAGAAAAATAGCTTTTTATTTTGTGGGGGGGAAAAAAAAAAAACTAATTTTAGTGGACTGTCTTTTTGGTGGTTTTAGACTTTTTCCCGTAGATCCTGTATCTGTGTGTTATATTAGGCTGCTGTTGGTAGACTGTTAGCTTAGACTAGCATAACCACTGTAAGTAGTGTAAAAATGCTAAGCTATTCAGCTGTTGGTTACAGCAGGTTGGTTAAGACAACGTGTAACCAACAAATATGAGTTGTTTCTCGGCAAGAAGGTGAGTAAGTTTATTATATAAATAATGTAATCATCCTCAATAATCGTGTACTGTGGTCAACAATGCTGCTTTAATAAATCACACAAAGAAAAAATAAACCTTTAAAATGCTAACTAGGCCACATACTTGACAAATACTCAGCACTAACTGCAATAATAAAATAATATGTGCATTATAACATACTGAGGAAATCTGAGCCAAACCCTTAGCATACCATATACCGAAACCCTTATTGTTTCTAATAGTTGTTGACACACTGTATCTGCTGAAACACCATGTTTTCCTTCCAAAGATCATCTGAATAGCAGGAAATGCACTAGGTGACCAAATACCATACAAAAACACAGCATTAGTGTGGGTCATTTTCAGTCCCCTTGGAACATTGTAATTCCTGTAAATGAGAGGTATTGTAATACACATGTATTGTACAGTAGTCAAAGCTCTGCTTCCTGTAAAAGATAATGCTGACATATGGGACCAGTTTAAGATTTATACTCTTACAAACATAAGAAAAATTAGACACAGTTGTGTCACAAAGGTCCTCCGTATGCAGTTCAGACATGTCACTGCACTGAGTCACACATAACCACGAGTAAAGAGAGCCACTGAGACAAAAACTTAATGAAACACATAAATCAATTTTACTTTGTTCATTGGTGATTTACCTAAATTGCCATCATGTTTTAGTATTAGGAATTGCAGGTGATTGCTTCATGTCAGTTTAATATAGGCAGCAGGGAAGTTAGCAGGTAGATAATAATTACACCAGCTAGGGAACAGAGGTGTCTGGCTCCAGGTTCAATTCTATGTTACCGATATTTGTGCTTCTGTGTGTGAAATTATTTAGACTAACATAATGAGTGGGTGATGCTTACAGAGACAGTGGAGCTGGGTGTGTTGGTTCCATATCCAGAGGAGGGGAGGGAGGCCAATGACCAGCGACGACCATCAGTCCTGCCACACAATCGCAATGACAAAGAGATGCTCTCCATCAATGACAACATATGGGGCTTAAACATATCAGTAAGTATGAAGAATTTATCTTGGAACAAAGACAAGTTCTTTTTGAAACATGCTTGTCTTCCTGAAGACACAAATTCTGGGTTTCAAACACGTAAGACAGCTTCTAAATCTTCAGTGATCATAAAGTTGTAGATGAATGTTGAGCTTTCTCTTGTTAAAAATTAATCCCATTAGTAACTTGACACTGTACAGAAAAGCAGAAAATGCAGAAACAGAGTTCATGAATGTAGAACTAAAACTGTATGCCAAAATGAAGTAAAAGAAAGCCTCAGAGTTAAAGGGGACATATTATACTCATTTCACCTCTAATTTGTTATTCTGGGGCTCCACTAGAGTAGCTCTGCATGATTCAGTTAAAAAAAAAAAATTATATTGCACTTATACTGCTTGTTATGCAGCCCCTTTGAAAGTCCACTTTCTTGTGATTGGCCAACATTTGGTGCTTGTGAGCGGTGCCTCATCCTCTTACAAAAACAAACAAACTACTAAGGACATTTAAAAAGAAAAATCTACATATATACATTAACTAGCAGGGATGCAGTTTGTGGTTAAGTAAGAAAATACTGAAAAAAGCACAAAGCCGTTGATGTACTAAACGCAAAATCCCTCCAAACTGCTGACCCTTTGCTGTTAGCTTCCTCCGTGCTATCATCTCTCTCCTAACAACCATTTAGAAATGAGTAGATTGGCCTGTTGGTACCTGATGCAGCTTTTTGACTCAACATTCTACTGATGTTTGATCCAAAATGCTGTCTGAGGTGGAAAACGTCTGCTAAGAAATACCAAAAGTTATGCAGCAAGTAAAACATTACTCCACTGTCACAAAACAACTCTAGTGTCCTCCTTGCAACACTGCCTCTTTGCACGCTGGATAAATGAAGAAGATTCAAGAAGAATGTTTTGGGAGAGAAAATACGTAACAATGAAACTGTACTTTCAGTTAACTGTAGTGTGGGTGCTGTCCCTACAGTTATAAAGATATCAGCTTGTTACAAAGTAGAAAAAAAACCTACCATACAGAGTCTGAAGTATGACTTTTTGGCTCACTAGGATTCTTTTTTATATTTGTTTACTCTGCTATTTGAAACTTCGGCCTTGTTTAATATGCAAATCTGACACTTCAACAGACTTAAAAGTAAATAAAAGTATACTGTGTCCCCTTTACTGTGAGGCAAACTAATGAAGGACATGTGAATGATAAAGTGTACTTCGGACAGATGTGGGGTAATGAATATTTCACTGAAAATCAAAGCCTAACATGAGTTTACCTGTCTGCTCTGTGGCAATGACTGTGGATACAGAAATACAGAATTATATGATATCATGTTGAGAAATGGTATAAAATAAATGTTACTGATGCTGAAATTGTAAGCATAAACACACCTAAGCAGCTGAATATTTACACATGTGCTGGCTTAGAAAAAATGTCTTTAACGACTGAATGACTTCACATCTGTTTTTAACGAATTTGTATCTGTCTCACAATGAGCTTTAATTACCAATTTGTTTAGGAGGGGAAAAGCATAAATAAATGGTCAGGTTACCTTCGTGCAAAGGAGAAATGAGCAGAGGCACTAGGAGAGAAATTTCTAGGACTGTCTTGTGGGCTTGTTCCTGCAAGGGGGAATAAGAGAAAAGGGGACAGAGTACTTTTAAAGAGGAAAATGAAATGCAAGCCATAAAACATGAATACGACTTAATTCCAATTCTAAAATACAGATGACATGTCAATAAAGCACTGATGGCAGTATTATCACAAATCAGATCAAAATCAAACAGATATAGCACACAGGCTAATGAGTGCTGGTCATTTTACTTGTCTCAAACAGTATTCCTTAAAAGATCAAAATAAACTAATACACACAACTGTATGCATTACAGTTCAGATGATGGAAGAACTTCAAGAAATCCCATTAAGAGTGAAAGTTAAGGGTAGCAGTCATCAGCACCGTTGCCTCAGGTCTTGTTTGGAGTTTGCATGTTCTCCCTGTGCCTCTGTGGGTTCTTTCTGGGTACTCAAGCTTCCTCCCACAGTCCAAAGACATATGTGTTAGGGTAACTGGTAATTCTAAATTTGCCATATACAGTATGTGAATGTGAAAGTATCTGTCGCTCTGTGTTAACCCCACAATGGAGTGGCAATCTGTTCAGGATATACTCTGCCTCTTACCTTATGACTGCTGGGATAGGCTCCATCCCCCCCACAATAAGTTTGATAAGAATTCAATAGTGGCTAAGAAAATGGATGGATAGAAAGTTCAATGAAAACAGACTAGGGTTGCAAACCACAATTGCTTTCTTAATATTTATTAATGTTCAGATTATTTCCTTGATTAATCCAATACTCATTTGGTAGGACATACAGTACATTATAGTCACAAAAACAGCCAATTCTCATACTTAAGAAGCTGAACTCTAGGATTGCTGATTATTAAAACAGTTGTTTTTTTTCTCCTGTTGATGTGACTAGCCAGTTCCTTAACTAAATATTTCAGCTCTAAACCAACACATAAACCTTCAAAGTCACAGTTAATCGGTTCTCAAATCTGTCAAAATGTTGGATAGTTCTCAAAAGGCGCCAAAACAGAAATGACTCCACACCATGTTGGTGGAGTAGAGGTTATAGACTGTTTGAAGCCCTGTCTGCTCTGTTGATCTGGAGGCTGTAAAAGCAGGTACAATTATTTGTGGTAAAACTGGATAAAATGGGCTACAGTGTTCACCACATTTGTCATGCATGTTATGAAAATTAAAAGGATAAAAAGGATATAATATCTATAAATGTGTATATTGTCAGCTGACATAAGAAATAAAACAACAGAAAACAGTGCATCATCTATTAATAATGAATTTTATTTCTGAAAATAATTCAATAAATGATTCATATACAATGATTTAGACAAAGAGGAACTGTTGTGAATTCGGAAATCCAATACCCTTATTTACTATTGATCATCATCTGAAAATAAAACATTACGTAAAGAGTAACTACGCAAAGAGTGCTGACTGAAATGAGAGATAATTGTATATACTATGGGCTAAATGTATTCACTCTTTGGTTCTCTTTTGTTGCCTATATTCTGTAGCAGTCCTTCAGTCCCTTATTATTTTCATTAAATGTAATTTAGTTTACATTGCCTTTAGAAGAGAGCTTTGTATACCCTCATCTGCACAAGCTCTTTTTGTTTATACATTGGATCTATATTTGTCTGCAAGATTTAGCAAACATATTTTTGTGATAAGTCTACTTTTTGGTGTTCAAATGATGAAATAATTAGGCAAATTAATTAATAAACTACTGGCATTTATGTGCATGACTTTCTTGTTTTTATCATGTATATAATGTTAGAGTAAGGAGTCATGTTTCTACACCCATAGTGTAAAAACAAACCCATGGTCTAGTATTAGGCAGACATAATTACATCCTTCACAAAGAGAGGGACTAAATAGTTAATTAAACACAATGCAACTACCTCCTGTGATGACAAACACGGGCCTTTTCCATACCGAGGAACAATGATGCAGCCAGTAAATGTACTAAGTGATGAATGCTACATATTTAAGTTCTTTAATCACAGCTACTTCCAAGATGATCACCTCTTCCTTAGACTACATCTGATTTCTTAAAATATTCTGCAACAGAAAATATGGTTGAGGTCTCTTTCTTTTATAAAAAATATTCATTATCATGAACAAAAATGTGTTCTTCCACACTTCATTAAATAGAACACCAAATTTCTGTAGAACCCATATTACTGTACAAAACCAGCATATATATCAATGCACCTAGCTATCTGACTGCACTGAAAAGATGTTTTTCTTACCTTTTGTACCGATATTACGTCTGAGCCACAGTGTTAAGTAATCCCAGAGCTGGACACTTTCATTAGCAGGAATACAGATGCTTTCTGAGTCTGAATCCATCTTTAGAGACTGGGCTTTTGCGTGAGCTTGAAATACAGACAAAACACTGTGACTCTGTTTTTCCTGACCAATGGCAGGAAATAAAACGCCCTATGGTAAATGAAGGCTGCCCCCCCTCTGATCCTGTGCATTTCCTCTCTGTAGGCCACCACTTCCTCACACAAAATAATCACCGTCTTTAATTTGCCACTGTGCTATTAAATTGTTACCCAAATGTGACAGGACTGACCTGGCAGAGACAATAAAGCACATAATATAAAAAAAAAATTCCTTTTTAGTGTTTTCGTTATAGTAAAGTTTTTGCATCTTGTGTTAGAATCAGGAAACTGTACTCAGTGCTGATTAACTAGATTTTGCTGTATGAGGGTTCCAGAAAGTGCATCCTGGGGATACTGATATCTACTGGTGCAAAGACTGTACTGTGAACTTTCCTGCGTTGTTCTTCAAACTTTTTTTTTTTTTTTTGGTGCGTATTACAAC
>VUQS01003032.1:19250-47269 GCA_015108495.1 Heterochromis multidens
AATAGATTTCCTCCAGTCCTAAGCAACAATTGCAATATTTCTTGGTCTGCCATGGCAATGCGTATTTCACGTCCCCACGCTGCTGCTTATGGTCATATTGTTGGGATATTGTTTATTGTATTACATAGTAGACTGTTCTAGACTGACAAGGACAGGGTCATTCCTTCTCATTAATGGGCAGTGGCTGGGTTTTTATTGTTTCTTTTTCTTGCTTAAGGGAAGGTCATCATCTTTCAGAGGTCCACATTGAGCTGCTTATTCGCTTCAAAATATAAAGCTAAATAAATAAATGGATGAATGCATACATGAATAAGAAATAGGCAACCCCGTCTTTTTATTCTTCTTCACCTTTTTCACGCTTTAACTTGGTGAAGAAAGCGTGGAGTTACTGCAGGAGGAACATTACAGAGGATTAATAAACCAGCTCCTAACTGACTAATGGAAATGTCCCTTTAATTAGGGAATACAGCTCAAACCTTAAAATGTATTATTAATATTGGGGGGCAGATGGCATACAACAGTGATCAATGGAATTACAGGATTGTGTAATTTTTTACAAACGAAAAATGGGTAATCACGTTGAACACTAGAAACACATAAATTATCTGTAGCCTTCATATGTCCCACCAAATGTTCAATTAGTACTAGTTTAAGAAATATATTTTTACATGTTTGTATGATGCATACTTTGTCAGCTTTTTTAAGTTAAAGCCCCAAAGAATAACAAGGTTAGTGGAGTTAAACTTTCCCTTTCTGACACACCATGGAAAATAAACAATTATACATTTGCAGTTTCTCTTAATTTCATCAATGTGTCTGCATGTCCAGAGATGACGTGATAATGTTATCTGTGCTACGTAGAGTACGTAAAAGGAGGATTTCAAGGACTATTTTATTTGAACTCTTCTCCCTATTTTTATCTGGCAAAAAGTAGTTCTACCAGGAGGACACGCTCGGTAATTAAGCTATAATGAATCTGTCTACTTCATTTTATCTTCTAGTCTCCACCTCCCTATTACTGTCAGCTGTACTGCCCATTGGTGATAAGGCTGAGGTAACAAGCCTTCAAAATCCTCCAATATGTGCAGAGATGGGCGGTAGCGCTTTACGCAGGGCTCTCAAGTGGCTGAAGTTAAAACTCCTGCGCGCTATTCTCGCGGAGTATGTTGAGGGTCCGCACGGATAGATTCACGGGAGTCATTGTGTAGGCACCCTGCTGACTCCCGACACTTTGGGGATTTTTATTTTGTCGAGTAAAACAGACCGGGGCATTTTACAGCAGCACCTTGGCAGAGCTCACATAAATGGTGAAGATGTTGTTCTCTGGACTTCTCCTGTGTTTTTCCATAACAGGTATTGTTTTAGCGCAGCCTGACAGCTCTGTATTATTTTATGCACTGAGATCAGAACTATCTGAAGATGCTATCTTGGTGGCCAACAACGGAATACGCGTGCCTTTCGGGAGGTCGGTCTTTATCGATCCAATCAATGATTTGGTCATTCAGACACAACCCGGAGACCGGTGCAGCATCACCGTCCTCGATAATGATCCGCTCTCGCAGAGACCGGGGCACCTGTCTCCCGAAAAGTTTCCCTGTGATTTCGGTCCCAATGATGTGACATACTCCCACTACGGATCGAGAAGTCCAGCTAAAGACAGAGTGAGGCTGCAGCTCAGGTATGACGCGCAAACCGAAACGGTTATTATCCCTTTTATGATGGAGGTTGAAGTAATGTTTACGCAGCTCGAGTTACTCACCAAAAACATGCCTCTGACTGTTGATAACCTCAAAGGCATCAGTAACCCTATTGATAAGAAGACTTTAGAGTTCAATTATGACAGAGACTCTCACAAATGCGAGGTGACATCCCAGTCCAGCAGCAGCGCGCTGCCTAGATACGGAAAACTCATTGATGAGGGTAAACTTTTTAAAATGATGGACTGTGATGAATTCACACAAGCTGACATCCGCTATGAGCACACTTTTGATCGCAAGTCACCCAACAGGGATTATATTCCCATGGTTGTGGAGCTGCATGATAAGGAAGGCAACTTAGTGAAACAGGAGTATTTTCATCTTATGATACGAATCAAGGAGGGAGACGAAAATACTCCCCCCAAACCCAGCTTTGTGTCCATGATGATGATGGAGGTCAGCCAGTTTGTCATGACTGCCCTTACCCCTGATATGCTTGCTGCTGAAGATGCAGAGTCAGGCCCAGATGAGCTTATTTTCAACATTAGTTCCCCCTTATCTTATGAGGAGGGCTATATAGTCAGCACTGATGACAGAAACCTCCCCATCACATCCTTCTACCAGAGAGACTTGCGTGATCTGAAAATAGCTTATAAGCCGCCCTCCCTGGATTCAGACACTGAGAGGATTTTCCAGCTTGAATTTGAGGTGGTGGACACAGACGGGGCCATCTCAGATCCTTTTGCTTTTATGATTGTTGTGAAGCCCATGAACACTCTTGCCCCTGTTGTGACACACAACACGGGTCAGCTGCTGTACGAGGGGCAGTCCCGGCCTCTCTTCAGCGCTCACAACTTGGAAATCAGCGATGAAAACAACCTCGACTCTGTCAGAATCACAGTGGTGGATGGTCTGCGCCACGGGGACCTCACGGTGCTGGGCTCTCACAGGAAATTCTTCACACCCGCAGACCTCGCAACAGGAGTTGTTGTGTACCAGCATGATGGGACTGACACATACAGCGACAACATTGTCTTTAAAATGACAGATGGCCAAAATGAAGTAGAATTTCTCTTTCCCATTACAATTGTTCCCACTGATGATGAGCCACCAGTTGTAAATGCCAACACCGGTCTGGTGCTGTTCAAAAATCAAATGATGCCTATATCTTCCCTTATGCTCAGTGCTGCTGATATTGATTCTGAGGACTCAACTATTAAATTCATCATTGTCCCCCCTTTTTCTTCTATTGGCACAGTACTCCTAAGGCAGTCTGATGCCCCAGAGGACCCTTCCTCTTGGAAATTCAATGCTGCGGACGAAGTATACGAGAAGGAGGTGACAGAGTGGCTTCAGAAAGATATCACTGATGGGAAGTTGTTTTACAAGCACACAGGCCCTCACAACACAGGTACAATCATGGACCAATTTGCATTCACAGTTCAGGATGACAATGACCCCCCTAATGTGTCAGGAGAGAGTGTATTTATAATCCATGTTTTACCTGTCGATGACGTACCCCCTGAGCTGTTCCCTGGCACCACCCTGCAGATGATTGTTCAGGAGTACAAACTCACTCACTTTAGCAAAGAAGTTCTGCGCTATACTGATTTGGACTCTGAGGACCGTGACCTCAAGTATACAGTTATCCAGCCCCCTACAGATACAGATGAAAATAACCCTGTTGTGTTCGGTTCTTTGGTTCTGACAGAGAGCCCCGGCACTGAAGTAACAGAGTTCACACAAGCTCAAATTAACCACCATAAGGTCTCCTACGACCCCCCAGATGTTGAGCTTGGAATCACAGCTCATGTTGTGCAGTTTCGTTATACTGTTGAAGACACAGCTGGAAACAGTGTAGAAGGAGCTTTCACCATCTATCTCCAGCCTGTTAACAACAAACCTCCTCAAATCACAAACACTGGCTTTACTGTGTTTGAACGGGGCATACATATTATCACAATCGCTGAACTAGATGCTACAGACCCCGACAGTGAGAGTGAACAAATAACCTTTACTCTGAGCCAGCCTCCTAAGCATGGTCAGGTCCAGGTTGCATTCACTGACCTGGAGAAAAAAGGAGTTTTCAGACTTGAGGATGTCTCAGAGGGAAAGTTATCATATATTCACGGTGGAGAAGAGACGGTAAGCGATGAATTTCAGCTGGATGTCAGCGATGGGATTCACATTGTTACCGTGACGGTCAAAGTATATGTAAAGCCTGTGGATGATGAATCTCCAACCATCAGCTTGCCTGCGGGAACAATCGGGTCTCATATGGAGGTGCTGGAAAATGGAGCCACAGAAATCACAACTAATGTGATTCAAGGGCATGATGATGACACAGATGACCTCCAGCTCACCTTTATTGTGGAAGATCCTCCAGTTATGGGTGAAATATTGGTTAAAGGAGTCCCTACCACTAGGTTTACTCAGGCTGACATAATTAACGGTGTAGTTGTCTATGCACACACTGGTGGTGAGATAGGTCTCACCTCTCAACAGGATGGCTTCAATCTGACTCTTACTGACATGTCTGATGATTGGGCAGTAGGTGGCAATAAGGTTACTGGAGTCCATGTTCAGGTCAACATCCTTCCTGTTGACAGTCAGGCCCCTGAGGTTGGAGTTGGTACTCAGTTCAGTGTCATTGAAGGAGAAAAATATGCCATTGGCCCTCAGCACTTGAACGCTGATGATAACGACACTCCAACTGATGATATCCTTTGCACTATCATTGTGCAGCCCACTGCCGGCTATGTGGAGAATATATCCCCTGCTCCAGGCTCAGAAAGGTCCAGGTCAGGAACAGCTATCAGTGCTTTTACCATCAGAGACATCAGGGAGGGAAATATCTACTATGTGCAGAGCATTCACAAAGGGGTTGAGCCAGTGGATGACAGATTCATATTTAGGTGCTCTGATGGTATAAATTTTTCAGAGAACCATTTCTTCCCAATTGTTATCATCCCAGCGAATGATGAAAAGCCTGAGATTTACTTTAGGGAGATAGTTGTGATGGAGGGAATGAACATTGTCATCGACTCACAAATTCTGAATGGAGCTGATGCTGATATTCCATCAGAGGAGCTGATGTTTATGATTTCCAAACCTCCCAAACATGGTGCCATTTTAAACCAGTTAGCCACAGGCTCCATTTTGGTGACTAATTTCACTTTAGAGCAGATTAGAGAGGCGTCGAGTATTATTTATGAGCATGATGACTCAGAGACAACAGAGGACAGCTTTGATGTCATTCTGACTGATGGAAATTACTTGGTTCAAAAAACAGCCACGGTAATGATCATTGCTGTTGATGATGAAACCCCCAGAATGCTCATTAATGATGGTCTAGAGGTGGAAATTGGGGAGACCAAAGAAATCAGCAACAATGTGCTCAAAGCAACAGATTTAGATTCAGATGACAGTACACTTACATATATTATCAGATTGGGGCCTGGTCAGGGTCTGCTGCAGAGAAAAACCCCATCTGGGTCTCTGGAAAACATCACGTTCAGCATGAATTTCACACAAGATGAAATCGATGCAGGGCTTATAGTTTACACACACAACGGACAGGAGGGTATTCGAGACTTGGTCAAATTTGATGTCACTGATGGATTAAACCCACTAATTGACCGTTACTTCTACATCACCGTGGACAGCATTGACATGGTCTTCCCTGATGTAGTCAGTAAAGGTGTGTCTCTGAGAGAAGGTGGCAGGGTGACTTTGACCACAGATCTTCTAAGTACCACTGACCTCAACAGCCCTGATGAGAACTTAGTCTTCACTGTCACGAGGGCCCCTGTTAGAGGCCACTTAGAGTGCACAGACACCCCTGGGATTCCCATTGTGTCTTTTACCCAGCTCCAACTGGCTGGCAGTAAGATTTACTACATCCATACCTCAGACGATGAGGTGAAAATGGACAGTTTTGAGTTTGAAGTCACTGATGGCTACAATCCTGTTTTCAGAACATTCAGAATCTCGATTGTGGATGTTGATAACAAAAAACCTGTTGTGACTGTAAACAGACTAGTTGTCACAGAAGGCCAGCTTAAGCTGATAACACCTTTTGAGCTCACTGCTGAAGATCAGGACACAGCCGAGAAGCTGATCAAATTTACCATCATCCAGCTGCCTGTTCATGGCAAATTGTTCTACAACAAGTCCACACCTGTCAGCAGCTTCACAAAACAAGACCTCAATGAAAATCTCATCAGCTACAAACACGACGGAACTAAATCGTCAGAGGACTCTTTCTCCTTTACCGTCACCGACAGCACACACACTGACTTCTATGTTTTCCCCGACACTGTTTTTGAGACTAGGCGTCCTCAAACCCTGAAGATCACCATCGTGGCAGTCGACAATGGCATCCCCCAAATTGTGGTGAATAAACGTGCACCCACTTTGAAGATTTTGCCCATGGGTCACCTAGGCTTCCCCATCAGCTCCAAGGTGCTGAAGGCAGAGGACAGAGACAGCAGTCCGGCCTCACTGTTGTTCCACATCACCATCCAGCCAAAACATGGTTACATCATTAATCTGCGGCGCAGCAACAACTCCATTGACACATTCAGTCAAGGTAAGCTTTGAACGAAACCAGCTCTATAATGGGTCAGCATGAATATTGAATGTGGAGGAAATATCAAACAGGACTGATTTTGTTTAGTAATCGGTCATATCTAGTAAACAGAATGCTCATTCCACTTTATAAGAATAATCTGTCATTTATTATTAGTAAACAAAATTACCTTAGTAGTACTGTACAAGAAAGCATGCCTATCTCTGAAAATTTAAAAAGGATTACTGCTTTTAATCATATATGTTTAAATGCAAGATCCTTCAGAGAAACACAATCCTAGACATTAAAATTCCTTGCAAATCTGTAAGTTTTGATTAATTTTTCCAGCCCACCAAAGATTTTAATTTATGGAGTAATAATTATTCAAACGTGTGACAAGTGCAAGCCTGGGAATTTCAATAGTTAATTTGTGCGCCTGATTTAGATGTGCCTTGCTCATCAAATCATAATTAGCAGACCAAAGTTAGAGGCTGATGTTTCGCACAAATGTCTTGTAGACAGTTAGGAATGAATAATTTATTATTTCTGCATCTCTGGGGAAATGTTCACATCTGATGCTCTCTACAGTGGTCTGTTAAATGAAGCAGGACAGAAGTAGAGGGATCGTGCGAAAAGGTCAATGCAGAGCTTCGAGTGACAGGATGGCATTTGAGTTGCAGCACATTCTGATAGTTTGACCAGGGTCAAGTCAATTTGAAAGAATTTGTCGAAACACAGAGAGCTCTCAACTAAATGCATTTTTATACCTCCGCCAACATGCAGAGCGCTCTGTGCTACGTTAACTGTTTGAACACATTTTTTGCATTCGTGCATATTCGGTGACTGATATTACAGGCGGAATCAAGACAACAATGCTGTTGATTGAGGTTTAAAGTGATGCAATCAATGCCGTATTTCATATCATGCTGAGGCAATTAGACCAACAAGTAAGAAAATTCACCTACTTGTGACACAGCTTGGCTTAAGCTCATACATAGGCTGAGAACACAGTGTCAAAAAAGAGCTCTTGAGTCTGCAGGAGATGGACACTTCTGACAACCACTGTGCGGCTGCAGACTTTGAAAAAAGAGGGGGCATAGATGAGACAAGAGTGCAGCGGGAATGAGAAACAAAGGGCAGGAGAGGGGCAAGAGAGAGCAAGTAAAGTGGAAGAGAGTGCAAAAGAGGCAAGAGAAAAGGAGGGGTGGGGGAGGTGTAGGTGACATGAGAGAAATAAAGAATGAGGGAAGGGGCGTGAGAGATTGAGTGAGAGAGAGAGAGCAAACAGGCTCGTCAGAAGAATCAGTCAGGTGAAAGAGACAATCCCTCGCTCTTTATTTACTCATCCTATTTCCAGGGCACATCCCGTGAGGCTTTCTTTTTAAATATTTAATGAACAATGTGCCCCTAGTTCACAGTGTTGACTTTGTATTTGTAAGGCCCTCAGGTTCAAGTATGCACCACAGAGAAGATCTTTCTCAGGCTGCATCTCCTGTTCGATTAGATTTGATACTCAATAATCTGAAACAATGAATAGCAGTCTGAAAGTGAACAATACACTTACAGAAGTCACCTCATCACGTAAAAGGAATATTTTTTTGTCACCTTTCATGTTCGGCACAAGAGAAACAGACTTAAGATTCGTCCCAGCCAGGAGTCAGGGGTTTATACTTTTATGAACCTCCTTCCTCTGACATCTATTATTAAAGGAGGTGGTTTGAAGGGGCAAAGCCCTTTCACAGCCTTGATGATTTTTCTGTACTGTAATGGGCATTTGTGGAGACTGGTGGGGGGAAAAAATGCAGGCAGAACCCTGTAATTCAGAGAAGTTTGAAAAACAGCTGTGGAAGTTTGGGTGCCTGCTGCAACTCCTGTTTTTAACATTCTTAGCTTGTCTGTCATTAAAGAGATCCATTGTCACCTGGTTTTCAGTGCTGATGAAACAGTGAGTTGGTCGTATCTGGATTTAAATGTATTCTGTTGGTTTAGCTTGAGCTCTGCTGGATTTGAGGTTGCAGCCTTATCGTCCTGGATTACGGATGCATGACTTTCAGAATGCTTTCTCTGGTGGAAAATTGTTCATGCTGAGTACTGATAAGGAACTGAATCAGTGTGATACTAGAGACCTGCTGTTACTGTAGCTGATATGGTACTGGAGCGGGACAGCTTCCATCTTTGAGCAATTATTTGACAGAGAGAGTGTTTGAACAAGCCATAATGCAACTTCAAAGTGTGTTTGAGGCTATTTCTGTAGTCAGCATGAAACACAACATGAAGGTTTTTCACTCTTAAAATGCAAATTTTATTTACTAAATATTTATTATTATTATTTTTTAATCTTGACAAGGACAAATCGCTTCATGATGCAACTGGTACTTTAGCCATCACCTTGCTTTAAGTTGGAGCAAACTGATATTTTTTTTTTTATCATGCATCATCTCACATTCACTTCACAGTGTAAGCCATAACTTTAAAATGCAGAGCAGGCTACATTGGTCCTCATTTGCATTCTATAATTACTCATATCAAAAAAAGTTTCTGTTTGCTTGTTATCTTGATTTAGTTTTTTGTCCTTTGTTGGATTTCAGGTGATAGAGTTTTATTATGTTTGCACAAATTTTGAGTTCATTGTGTTTTTATTTCCAGATCTGATTTTTACACCTAATTCAACACTTCAAAGTTCCATGAAAGAAAGATTAAAAAATAAAATAAATAATTAAAGAACAACTAAAGTTATTTTTCTGTTGCAGTCGATATCGATGACCTCAGCATCTGCTATGTGTTGCGGAGTGGAGAAAATGCTACGTCTGATGTCTTCCATTTCTCCGTTGAGGATAATGGTAAGATTTCACCTTCTTTAGATTTGCATTTACTCATCTGTCAGTACCACTCCTCTTTGCTCTGAGTTTCTACAGTAGCTGTCCAGCTTTAAAAAAAAAATCACTTCTTAACCATTCAGTATTTCAGAGCTCATGATGAACCTACAAGTCAGCTGTCAAGCATTTTTATTCTAGCTCAGACTGAGAGCAGTTATGTAATTTTGTAAATTGTTCCCAGCAGATTTTATAAACAGATCAGTGAGGTTTATTTTTGCTCTGATTGCATTTGATTCAGGATTTGCCCATAAAATGATCTGCCATTCAGAGCAGCCTTGTGGAATATCAATTCTGACAAATCTGCATAGGCCAGCAGAGGTGTTCTGCTTGTAACTGTGTACTGCTGCATTGTATTAACTTACTAGGAAACTGATTAGATGTCCAGGGTCACTGAAGATAGAAGACTCTTTGTGGTGTGAAGATCATCGCACATCATTTTTACAGTTCATCAAGTTAATGAGACTGACTGTGTAATTTGTAAATATGACTGCAGGATATGCCAAGCAGTATTAGTGCATATTTTATCTTGAATGCAAAATAATTTCTCAGAGGTTTTTTGTCAGAGCAGAAGATTAACAATATGTATTTAAAATAATCATTGACATGAGGTGTTTTTATGCCATTATATTGCCTGTTTGTCTCTAGATTGTATAATTTTCATAAACAGAGCGATGAACATTTTAGTTTGAAGATATAGCAGCATGCTTTCATTTTATGTGTGAAGACAGTATCAAATATTACTTCCTTTCTATTATGGTGAAAACCAACATTACATGCATAATAACTGCCAATTGGATCCCAATTTGCACATGACATTAACACTTACAAGTCAACATATCTTATACTATATGCATGTTTGCAATGTGCATTAATTTAGCATCCTTTTATGGAGGCAGCTGCTAATTAAGTAATCAGCAAATGGCAGAAATCTCAGTGAGTGAGAAAGAGCTTAAGAGGTGGTTGAATTTGTTTAAGACTAAATCTAGGAAAGAAGTCTAGTAATACTGAACAGAAATGCTTATTACTGAATCAAAATTCACACTGGAAAAAAATATTTGGAAGTGTACTCTGCATAAAGAAATGCTGCAAAAGCGTGCGAGAGTGGAAACCTAACCATTCCAAACATTCCCTCTAAGTGGTATATATTGAAAATACTAAAATATATGCAAAAGATTTGCTGTCTTCGTCTTGTTTGAAGCATTTTCTTATTTTTTCTTTGTTAAAAGGTATCTCTACAAGAGAGAATACATGTGTGTAAATGAAAGGGAGACAGGTGTAACAGTGAAGCTGCAAGGAGCAGAGGTACTGCAGGTAGATGAGTTTAAATACCTGGGGTCAACCATCCACAGCAACAGACAGTGCACAAAAGAGGTGAAGAAGAGAATGCAGGCAGGGTGGAGTCAGTGGAGACGGGTGTCAGGGGTGATTTGTGCAGAAGGATAGCAGCAAGAGTGAAAGGGAAGATTTACAAGATCGTAGTGAGACCTGCTATAATGTATGGTTTGGAGACGGTGGCCCTGACAAAAAGACAGGTGGTGGAGCTAGAGGTGGCAGAGTTGAAGATGTTAAGATTTTCACTGGGAGTGACCAGGATGGACAGGATTAGAAATGAGTACATCAGAGGGACAGCTCAGGTTGAGCAGTTTAAAAACAAAGATAGAATGGCAAGGCTGAGATGGTTTGGACATGTGCAGAAGAGGGATAGTGAATATATTGGATTTTGAAGATGGAGCTGCAAGGCAGGAGGAGGCTCATGGATGTAGTGAAGAAGGACATGCAGAGGGTTGGTGTAACAGAGGAGGATGCTAGGGATAGGGTGAGATGGAGGCAGATTATCTGCTGTGGTGACCCCTAAAGGGAGCAGCTGAAAGAAGAAGAAGTTGTTCAGAAGTTAGGTATCTCTACAACCAAAGTAATTATTATAATAATTCTATTTATTTATATTAATTATAACTAATAGTAATATTTATTATTTGAAAGGGGTGTGTAAAGCAAGGCAGTATGTTAATAAACAAAGAACATGGGATGATGTAGGCCTACCATAAAATGTAATGCAAATTTTCCACAACAAATGTCTACATAATCTGATCATAGTGTGATTTAAGTTTAAATGCAATAACTGCAATGTCACAAATCCTCATTTTTGTTTCAAAACAGTCAGACAATGGGATTAGAAATTTAGTTATTATTGGCTTCTGTTCTCCACTTCTGTCTTCTTTAACTAATACATCGGTGATGACCTTCTGTCTTCTTCTGCTGAGACACATCATAGAGGTTAACTTACAGTGTTACACATATACCACCCATTTTGTGTAAGTGATGTCAGACAACTAAAGTTCAGGTGCAGTTCATGTCACAATGTTCATGTTACAAATTTAAAGGTTTTTTTTTTTACACCTTGGTTTTAAACAAACTATTCTGCCATCCCTCCCAAGCTTAGCAAACAAAACTGGGATTAAAACATTTTCCTGGAACAGAACTCATCCATCCAGAATAAATCAACACAAGGCCCTGCTTTTAAATATACAGTAGAGAAAGAAAAAACAAAAAAACCCCCCAAAAAAACAGATGTATCTGTTTTATATTAGCACATTTGAAACAAGGTGCAGTTGACATCTAGTTCAATCCATCTGTTCATTTTCCTCCTCTATGATCAGGCACTGTACAACACAATACATTAAAGATTATCATCAGAATTTCTCTGTGAGTCACATACATTTTGTTAGGAAAATGGGAAATAGGTGCAGAAATTATTGAAACATCTGCAAATACATGGAAATGCAGTATATAAGGCAAAAACTGAGTTTGTACTATTAACAAGCTTGAAAGTCAATATTTGGTATGATCACCTTTATTCTTCAACACAGCCTGAACTCTCTTAGGCAGTTTTCTTGTCATTTTTTTAAGCAGTCTTCAGGAATAGTTCTCCAGGCTTCTTGAAAGACATTCAAAGCTCTTCTTTGGATGTTAGTTACATTTTGTTCTGCTCTCTGTCGGGATTGACCTGGGGAAGCCAATCCATGACTGATAGTGTTCCATTGTGTTTATCCCAAACACACTCCAAGTGCTTTTAGTGCATTGGCAGTGTGTTTGGGATCATGTTGAAAAATAAAGCTGTTGCCAATCAGTGGGTTTCCAGATGGAAACATATTACATGGTGGATGAAAATCTTACAGCACTTTTCTGCATTCATCATTCCATCTACTTTGACAAGATCCCCAACACCACTGACTGAAATGCAGCCCAAACCATGAAGAGCCTCCACCGTGTTTCACAGATAGAATGTAGACACTTACTGTTGTATCTCTCCTGTCCTCTTCCATACATATTGATAACAATTTGGCATATCTCAGCCTTTGCTCCCTATTTCCCTTCCTTAAGAATGGCTTCTTGACAGCCACCCTTCCACTGAGACCATTTCTGATGAAGCTTCAGCGAACAGTAAATGGATCAACTGAAGGGCCAGATGCATCTCTCAGATCCTCTGTCAGGTCTTTGCTGGATTTTTTTCCCTGTTTCTAAAGGACGTGATTTTCAGATACTGTTCATCTGCTTTAGATTTTTTATTTTTTTTTGGCTTGCCACTTTTTCTTTTGTTCTCCACCCTTTCAGTTTCCTCAATTTTTTAGGGACACACTCCACACCATGTTGAGATATGCCAAGTTTTCGGCTAATGGCTCTTTGGGAATCTCCTTGTTGGTTCAAAAATCCAATTTTATGTCTGTGAAATGCTGTTATTTTTGCAAGAAAAGAAAATGGGAACAAATTATGTGTTTTTGTGACAGGCTGCTAGTAACAAAGTGTTTAAAGACACAATTTCAAATTGCTTCCTTGCTAAGTTGTCCGTTATGTGTAGACACAATATTAGTTCATTCCTTGACTTAGGTACCTTTTTTATGCTTGATTTAGTGTTAACAACAAAAACGATCCTGGACTGGACTGAAAATAAGTGAAAAAGCAGTCAATATCCAAAGAAAAACTTTGACAGACCTTCAGAAAGTCTGGATCCTTGGAAGCAAAATATAAAGAAATGAGGGGTGGCTCAAGTCTTTTGCACAGTACTGTATAATGTTAAGATCATGGGTTACTCTCCAAAGCATATATTTTTTGTTTTGTTTTGTTTTGTTTTGTTTTGTTTTGTTTTTTACATCACAAGTAGCTGATAGAATAACTGTTCTGTTCATACAATCTGCAAAATAAGAAAAGAAGTCATATAAGAAAGAAATCATGCATTGTACATTTTTGGACTAACAACATGAACTACTGGTTTTATGAATTACATTCAGACCCATTTTTCAGTCTTTTTCATACTGTGGTTCTAATGCACTTAAAAGAAAGTGCTAATGCGTAAAAGAATAACAGTTCCTTTATGCACATGAAAGCAAAAACATTGACTAATTGATTGTCCATGCTCCTGTAAAGTTCTTAGAGTTTTTTTTTTTCTTTTTCTCTGCTCTTGGCAACATTCTTGTTTAACTAAAAAGGCCTTAGGCTTTTAAAAGAAACACTACTTGAAGTACATGACTGTATATCATCAGTCCATAAGTTTGTGGATCCACTCGGGCTTCCTTCCCCCTCGGGAGAGTTGGTGTTATTGTAAACTGATTCCAGATATAGAATTTGTGAAGCAAGGACAAAAATATTTAAAAGCCTAAAGTTAATACTGTGAAGGTAAGGTAATGCTACAATAAGCCACAGCAGCAGATACCATCCTTTTCCATGACTTCTTATCCCAAAGCTCTACCAAATCAAGTCTTCCAAGTTTATAAGTCTCCATTGTACAAGATGTGAGCATTATGTTCTTGTGATGTTAATGCATTTGTAAGCAAGTATCTCCTTATATTATAAAGAGGTGTTAAGACGGTCTTCCATATGTGTGCTGGTACATGTGCATACTCATGCAGACAATCATACACATGCGTACGCAGCAGAGAACAGAGGGGTAGCCGTAGGCAAAGGGGCGTCCAGGCCTTCAGCACAAAGAGGAGTTTGATATTTAAGAGCCCAGGCAACACTGCGGGTAATGAGAGCCCTGGGCGTCTGAGCGGGGCAGAGCTCCGAGGCAAGCACTGGTAATTGTGTGGCCCCATTACAGGCTCATCTAGAGGGGAAGAGTGGCAGGAAGAACCTTCTGTCACAGATTAAAACAAGCTAGGATCACTATACTTAACTGCAATGGGCTGGAACACAACTTATTTCCCAGGCTTCTCTTTGCAGTAAGGTATGATGGAGCAACACAAATTACAGATGATGCAAATTTGAAGATTATGCAAATAAAATACAATATAGAAGATAACAATGGCTTTAATTATCAGTTAAATGATTCATCATAGAGATTTTTAAAAAATCTTACACAAAAACAAAAGAAAAAGAATACACATATTACAGAAGCTGGAGATCAAGCATTTTGGGGATTTTTGCTTGAAAAAGATTCTGTGATGATCATAGGAGTTATTGATGTGGCGCGACTAATCAATTTATTTGTTTTAGTTTTAAAAAGTCATTTAAACTGAAAGGACTACTTTTTTAGACTTAACTCTAGTTGTATGTGTGATTAAAGATATGTCTCTTAGATGTCTTCCCTTTATATGATACAATGTAGGTAAATAAAATAAAATTTTTGGTGCACCAAAACAAATGTACAAAATGAATATCAGCATGTATGATTATTTTTTTATAAGCAATAGTGCAGTTACTTTGAAGTTGATGGTTTTAATTAAATTTCTAACATTGAAACTGTGCTGGTATATTTTTTGAGGTCTTTGCAGTTCAGAGTAGCTACAACATTGTACCTCAAAAGATAGTGCTGTTGAATTTTTAAATCACTTACCACTACAAACAAAATTTCATTCACTTGCAGCGTATGGCCAGATACAGCTGAGGGTAATAGAGAAGAAAAATGCCCCTGATCCTGGCTTTTCTCTACTTGTTTCTCCTCCCACTGCAAATGAGATTGATTGTTGCAATAGGCCCCTTTCACCCCCATCCCCACCCCCACCCCTCTACGCCCCCGCTCATGAGGAGCCCAGATACACCACTGCTTCATCTAAAGTTACTACAATATATCCACTTAAAGCACTCCCCGCTGCTTTGATAGTCCAATTTTAGTCACATTTCATTGCGCACGATGCACATTAAATGTAGTTCTGGGTCCTCGCACATCCATCTTATTCATAGCAAAAATACTTTGTGTGCAACTTTTCCTTTCCTAGTGTTAGAAGACTAATTATCACCATATATACTGCAAGGTCACCATTTCTTTATCATCAGTTTTTGTTTGTGCATGATGTATGATTGGTTGTGGCTCTGTGGCCCCACTTTGAGTTTTTTTTTTTCTAATCTCTTCAAAAGGCCTTTTGTCATAAAAGCAGTGCCAACTTTTAAGATGAAATGACCTCCTTGGGTTGTCCTCTTCTCTACTGAATGATAAGCATTACAAATTATTTATGTACATACAGATTTTCTTTCAAATGGATGAAAGAAATTGTTACTGAAAAAGAACAGAGTCAATTTGTAAATAACTTCTTAAATAACTTATAGTAGTGGAATAATGACTCCAAGAGTATGCTTATGGCGTGGCTTAGAAATCTGAAGTTATCTATGAACACAGAGAATGTAAATGTAAGTTTAGTAATTTGTTCATAAAGTTAACACATGCAGTATTTGTTGACTATATTTTCCCAGTCTTCTTTTAGCTTTGGAAGTTCAGATGGACGTGAAAGCACTTGAAAAGCAATTTAAGGGTTAAACTGGCTGTCAACATGGTTGCAAATGGACCAGCTTAATCTTTTGACCTTTTCTCTGTTGTTAACCTTTTTTCTGTTGTTGTTAAAGCAATATGTACTGATCAGGGTAGAATGGCAAGGTAATACATCAGCATGCTCCACAGGCATGCACACACACTAACACACACACACACACACTAAAGCATCCCCTGGCTTTGGTAGAGGATTCTCTTTATCTGTCTGCATTCAAGAATTTACTGTCACTCTTCTCCCAGGGCCTGGCTCTCCTATCTTTATCCTCTTCATCTCCCCTTCTCACACTGTCAGTATTAGATCTGTGCTCAATGTGTTTCATTCATTTTCAATTCTTTTACACGGCTCGGCATCTGTGTTCATTATATATTTTGTTCTTTCGTGTTATTTTTGCCTGTCTCCCTATCATTGTCCTCTTTTCCTCCCAAGGTACAGTCTTGCCTTCCAGTCTCGTTGAGTTAAATTTTAAAATGTGTTATGGCTTATATCGTGATGAGTGTCGAGGCTGTCCTAGGCATCAGGATTTGGTTTTACTGTCTAACCCTCGCTGTCTTTTTCCGCTGTCTGTCCCCGCCTGCTGTGTGGATGTCAATGTGCTGATGGCTCTTTCTGTTGTAGGATTACAGCACATTGTGCAGCATTGCTTGTGATGATCTGCATCTCATTAGAACCTTGAGACGAGAGCATTAGACTTTGAGGAATGTGTAGGGGTTTTTCAGCGTATTCACCGTCTGTGATTATGTGTTTCTCCATGCTGACAGCCGATGCTCAACATGTAATT
Organism: Heterochromis multidens; assembly: GCA_015108495.1. NCBI lineage: Eukaryota > Metazoa > Chordata > Actinopteri > Cichliformes > Cichlidae > Heterochromis > Heterochromis multidens. Next base: position 35,933 of record VUQS01003032.1, read on the forward strand.
CAAACACTGAAACATGACCAAACATCCTCAAATCTCTGGAATAAACAAAAACTCCCTCTTGCATTTTTCTTTTGGCATATAAACATTTTCATTTACATTTATATGAATACAATATTTTGCTTCCAGTTATCAGCAGTGGATTTTCACTCATCTTTAGTGATTTAGTTGCCTTTTTTAAAACAGATTTCACTCTTTCTTTTCTGAGCAGTTTTTACATTTAATTTTCACCCAGTGAAAACCCTACAAAATAAAACTGAAAGAAAATTACAATTCCAGGTCACTTAACTGTTTTCTGATTATTTTTATTTTGAATGATTATTCTGAATGGATCTTAATGAACCTTTAATTTATAGTTCTAATTAACAAGCATTTCATCTTAATATGAAAATTTTGTTTTTTTTTGCTCATAATAATACACAGCCCGGGGGAGCTTTTCTGATCTCTAATTTATTACTTGTACTTTAAAACTCTCTGATAAAAAAACAAAAACAAAATAAAACAAAAAAAACACCATTTTGTTGTGAAGCACTTTCTGATTTCTTTCTTATCTCGAAAGGTGCTATACAAATAAAAATGTACTTACTTACTTACATCTAAAATTAAACATTATTTTTAATCATTGAAATGACTGAAGCAAAAATGAGGATTTACTGGCAAAATAAAATTTTGGTTTAAGGAGGCTGAGGAAATGATGGAAGGAAATGAGAGCAGAGAAGAAAAGAGGAAAAGAGAAAAAAAACAGAGCTTTCAGTAGCTAGTTTATCATCTCTGTGCTGAGGCACAGTTTGCTCTCAGGAGTGCCAGTAACTGTCCTGAGATACATTAAACTCATCCCTCTGTTAAATATTATATTGGAGGAATGGGGAGATGTATGCTCAAGCTGGATTGATATGCATGCTGGAGTTCTTTTTCTGTGATGAGCACTAAAAGATCCTGCAGGATAACTAATGTTTTTAAATGTCATCATTCATCAAAAAACCCAAAATGCATACATACATACATTCACTTACACATACAGTCATGTGAAAAAGAACGTACACCCTCATTCAAATCTAAAGTTCTATGTAACAGGACAGAATGAAAAATCATTTGATCCTTATCAGGTTCTAAACAACACATAACATACTGTATTACACTGTGACATTATTTATTTAACAAAAACTAATCCAAAATGCACAAATAGTGTCTGGAAAAAGTAAGTACAACTGACGATTCAACAACTTGTAGAAACAGTTTAGCAGCAAAAACTTGAAGTAATGATTTGATGACTTTATCAGTCTCTCACATAATTGTGGGGGCTCACTCTTCTTTACAGAGTTGCTTCAGTTCATTGAGATTTGAGGGCATTCATTTATGCACAGCTCTCTTAAGGTCTCACCACAGCATTTCAATCAGGTTGAGGTCTGGACTTTGACTGGGCCATTGCAACACCTTGATTCTTTTCTTTTTCAGCCATTCTGCTATAGATTTGCTGCTGTGCTTGGGATCATTGTCCTTTTGCATGACCGAATTTTGTTAACCTTTAACTGTCGAACACATTACCTCACATTTAACTCTAGAATGCTTTGGTATACAGAGGAGTTCCTGGTTCACTTAATGACTTCTAGCTGCCCAGGTCCTGTGGCTGCAAAACAAGCCCAGATTATTACCCCTCCACCACCGTGCTTGACAATTGGTATTAGGTGTTTGTTCTGATATGCTGTGTTTAGTTTTCGCGAGATAGGGTGCTGTGCATTATGGCCAAACATCTCCATTTTGGTCTTGTCTGTCCAAAGGAAATTGTTCCAGAAGTCTTGTGGTTTGTTCAGAAAACAAGCTGTGCTGCCATGTTCTTTTTAGAGACCTGGCAACCCTTCCAAACAAGCCATACTTGTTCAGTCTTTTTCTAATTGTACTGTCTTGAACTTTAACATTTAACATGCTAATTGAAGCCTGTAGAGTCTGAGATGTAGCTCTTGGTTTTTTTGCAGTTTCTCTGAGCATTACACGGTCTGACCTTGGGGTGAATTTGCCTGGACATCCACTCCTGGAAAGATTGGCTACTGTCTTGAATGTTGTACCCCTGTCAATAATCTTTCTCACTGTGGAATGATGGACTTGAAATTGTTTGGAAATGGCCTTACAACTTTTCCCAGATTGATATGCAGCAACAGTTTCTCTGAGATCATTGCCGATGTCTTTCCTCCTTGGCAATTTGTTAACACACAACTGAACCAGACGAGAAAACTGACAAAACCTCTGCTTTGATTAGAAGCACCAGGTTAGTACTTACCCTCTCAATTTCTATGGAAAAATAAAGGGTGTACTTTTTTCATAAAGTTCTGCATTTCGCTTCTGTATTTTTGTCTTAACTTTTGTTAAATAAATAACACGGTATAATATGTCATATGTTGTCGTTCATCCGAGGTTGTATTTACGTCATTTGTAGACCTGCTAAGGACCAGAGGATTTTTTTATTATGTCCTCATACATAAAACCTTAAAAATGAAAGAGGGTTCACTTAATTTTTCACATAACTGTAGATACAGACAAATGTACACATGCCTGAAAACATGTAATTCTGGGCATGCCTCCTGCGCACATATGTTGTAGAAGCATGATCAAAAGTAGAACTTAATTTTTTTTTGTCCATGTTAAATGTTGACTAGCAATTTCTTCATCTTCCAGTCAAGTGATCTAGGAAGAAGGACAACTGACAGGAAACATAGTAACTAATTAGACATATGTCTTTTGATGTAGTTTCCAAAAGTGTCAGTATATGCTTGTCCAGACTAAAACACAAACTAAAAAAGAGAAACACAAACAGGGGCTGCAGTTTTGTTTGTTTTTTCTTATCATGTTTTCACTAAAAATCAAGATTGGAGATTATGCCACATATTTTTGACACTGCTCCAAAGTGGCAGTAGATAGCTCCAATATTTAGACAGAGGTCCTAAAATCTCGTGTAGCACCTATGCACTACCAATATAGCACCATATCAAGATCATTAGAACTGACATGATCTAAACTCCTAGCAGAAGGAGTAGGAAGAAATGCTGGGAGCTGAAGCTCCGTTGAGAAATCCTTGATTTTTGTAGTGTCAATTGTAAGCTATGTCAGTAACTTATGACACGTGCTGGTGAGACATTTTTATGTACGCCACTTGATAAAAGATTTCAACATAGAACATTTCCTCTCTCTAGGCTCCTCCAGAATCCTTCTCTCTCCTCCATCCTTGTCTCCTCAAAGTGTATGTAAGGGAAGAACCTCCTAATGGTTGAGGAGGAGCAAATTCCAGGTTGCTGGGAGAGAGAGAATACAAGGAAGCTTAAGTTATCCTAATTAAATATTACACTTCACCTTGTCTTTGTCCCCAAGCCTTCACCCTTGAAGCTATGCCCCAGGTTGTATAAGGCTGTCTTTGTAGACATCAGTGAAAAACCTCACATTTATTAACTGTATTGCAAGAACTTCAAAGGTTTGAGTATTCTTTGCCCCAAATGTCAATTTCAAATGGTTTCATGTGCAGTGTCGCTTAAGGTGTTTCTGTGGTACAGTCATGCCTAATGGCTATTGAGTGTAGGCAGGAAACAATGTATTATTCTGTCACACTCAACTTTTATCTCTTGTGAGTAGGTAGGTGGGGAGTAATGTATGTGCACTTCATTTCCTTTGTAGCCCACAGGCACACATAGTGCTCTCTGATGCACAAACAGCAGCATAAGATTCAGCTTTACATTTGGTTTAGTTTGAACTCCTGTGATCAAAACATCACAGTGACTAGGAGAATTAATTACCTACACACATATAAAGATAGTCAAAATGTACTTGATCCTTGCAAATTAACAACAAAGATACTATTTGCCTTTGAGTCTAGCAGCATTTTAAATGCTTGAAGTTGCCCCAGGGCTATGAATTCCTGGTCAGATTACTGATAACTCCCTACACCTCTGGAGATATCCGCTATCATGCTGAGTGCCTTGAGTGAAGTGTAAATGTAGTGAAATACACATGTACAATTTATGCACAGACACACTGCATTATGGTGCTGCTAAAAGACCTGCAAAATAACTTGCTTTCTGTCTGCTATAAGCCTAGTTCCACACACACATATACACACATGCATGCAACTCTTAGAAGAAAGAAACAGCTGAGTGCAAAACCCATCACTTTGTGATCCTCTTTGCCACTAGTTGCACGCATGCCAAGCCTCTCAGTAGAGTGACTGCCACATATCTGTCAGGATAAACTAAAAGCTACTGAAACATCCTGGGGGGGGTGTGAGATATCTCTATTTTGTCATCATCAAAATTTATGTAGTGTGGCACTCCTTTCAGGTGGGTGCGTGGGCTTCTGTTACTACTGAAATGTTATTGGTAGTCTATTTTTGTCCCAGCACTTAAACATGCAATGTGGTTTGTAAAAAAGGAACATTATGCCAACTGAACGAATAGAATTTAGATTTAGTTTTTACTTCGTAGGCCACTGTTTCTCAAAAGTTTTCCATGGTGAAAGATCATTGGGTTTGTTGGTTGCATATAGCTTAGTTTGCCAGTTGCGCAGGGAGTTGGGGATTCAAATACAAAGAAGTACAGAAGGCAGATGGAGACATAACAGTGAGAGAAAGGCCACACCGCCAGCAGCAGTGAAGAGATGTACTGTGTCGCATACGCCACCATCTTGCTGTGAAAAATTTCCTTTGATTTTAAGTGTGAAGTCTCAAACACACACACACGCACAAATATGCAACTCAAGGCAGCCCTGATTTTTAAGAATGATGCTTAAAAACAATAAACTTTAGTGTTGAATTCTAAAAAAAAATAGACATTTATTTATCTGGTTGTTACTATAGCCACTTTTATCAAACACACAAACACACACACCCCAAACTATGTGAAGGAACATGCATATACTATACAGCTGTGTGTCCTTAAATGTACTAGTGCATGCCCATGTTACACTATTGTTTGGTCTGTGACTTAGCCCTGTTGGTAGGCAGTTGCTAGGCAACATGATGACATCATCATGCCTAGTTCAAGTTTTCTGGATATAAAAGAGATGTTGGTAAAATTATCATTTGCTTTTAGTTGTTTTAGGTGTGTAAATGCCTCAAATGGGCCATTTAGCTTGTTGGTAAATGGCCCATTTATGGTAAAATCTAAAATACTTTTCTTGAATGCAACTTGGAGCTTTTATCCCAAATACTATCCACATTATTATTTAACAGCTTACTTACCATCTTTTGAATCTGGTATCACTTAGTCTTCAGTAATTTCAAGTAAACATTATTTGTGTTATATGTCTAGGATGGAACCAGTTGGGGTCATTTTGTTTATACCAGAGCTACCAGTCTGGTAGCTCTACATGTCCAACCCCCCCCCCCCAGGAGGTGCCCAGGAGACATCCCCAAAACCACCTCAGCTGGCTCCTTTTCATGTGGAGGAGTAGCCTTTGAGCCCCTCTTAGCCCCTCCCAAATGACAGAGTTCCTCACCCTATCTCTAAGGCTGAGCACAGACACCCTTCAGAGAAAACTTATTTCTGTCGCTTGCATCCGTGATCTTATTCTTTCAGTCACTACACAGCGCTTCTGACCAGAGGGGAGGGTAGGAACACAGATCAGCCAGTAAATCGACAGATTCACTTTCATGCTCAGCGCTCTCTTCACGACAATAGATCGGTACATCATCCATCCATCCATCCATCCATGACTGTCCTTTAATCCTCGACTCCTCTCTCCCCTCATTCATGAATAAAGACCAAGATACTTAAACTTCTCCACTTGGGGCAGCAACTTGTTCCGAATCCAGAGTGGCCACTCCACCCTTTTCCAGCTGAGAACCATGGCCTCAGACTTGGAAGTGCTGATTCTCATCCCAGCCACTTCACACTTGGCTGCAACAGCCCCAGTGCAAGCTGGAAGTCATGGCTTGATGAAGCCAACAGAACCACATCATCTGTGAAAAACAGAGACAAAAACAGAATCAGTGAGAAACAGAAGCCCTGGCGGAGACCAACACCCACTGGAACAAGTCTGACTTATTGCTGCCAGTGTGGACCAGAATGTCTCTATGGTTGTACAAGCACTGGAAACAACTAAAGTTAAACACACACTACAGGCAGTTATAGCACAAAGTTTACGTCATGCTTTGCTCAGGGCATGCTGTCATCTTACAGGAGGAGCAAACAGTTGTTACCTTCCTGTCTACAATTTAGGAACAAAGGTAACACCTTTTTCAAGTTGATTTTCCAGCCGAGCATCAGACAGTCACATCAGTAGGTGGAATTTTCCCTCACTCCCAGGAGGGTCATTGCTTCTCGGATTAGGGCTTGAAGTGTAGCAGTATCAGCTGTCCTTTCCATGTGTCGCATACCCAGGGAATCTATCTGTCTCAGGTAGATCTGGCAACGTCTCCAATGTTATGAGAACCAGATAATGAATACAGTGATGGCATCTGGGTTTTTCTTCTTTAAATGACTGAAAGAGGGCCCCTACCCACCTGGATACTATGTGTTACTTTAATTTAGGACTCATTACAAGCAGTAACTGAACAAATCATTCCATTTATCAAAACTGCATAGAACATTTGGAGTTTTAAACAGCACAAATTAAAGAAAAATAAAACACAATGATGTAGCCTGGGAACAAATTGATTGACAAAGTCATAAAAAATTGGAATGATGAAAAAAAACACCTATGAGATATGACAAAAATGTAGGATGAGGGTTAAATCTCTCTAATACAGCAATCACCATGGCCCACTACAGATTTTGAAACATTAATAATTTGTAAGACTAGTAGTTAACCAATTTACACAATCACACCACTGAATGGCATGTTGAGTGCTACCAGCTAGCAAGGTAGTATAAGAGTCTGTTTACAGCTAAAGGATGATTCATTGCTTTAAAACAGATGGAGGATGGCAAAATGAAAACATGATATACTGTTAAAATCATAGGAAAAAAAATACTATAATGCTTATTTTCTTTCATCATCCCACGCAGGATGGTAACAAACTGTGAAAAATAAAAAGAAGACTCCTGGAATCATAGCAGAGGTGCAAATACCAATAAAGGGGCTGTAACTGATTTGGTTGGCTGCTTTATTAATGATTATTATGGCTGGAAAAATGAAACTTTATCATAGTAGCATTTTCTAAAACTTAATCTACATTTGTTGAAGTGTTGCTGAGATATTCTTTTCTCTAAACTCTCTCTTCAGATAGCTCACTAGCTGAATCAGAGAGCTTTGACTCAGTCGGATTCAGAAGTTAATGAGATTCTGCTTTACAAAATCAAAAACTGCTTTCAACTCCACTTTTACTTTAACGCTAACGTCTCTTAACTTTGCATAGCCTCAAGTTTTATGACTTGAAAACCTCCCTAAGCCCAAAGTGTGAGAATTTAGGCTGGTTCCTGCAGCACGTTCAAGAACAAAGCAGATACTCAGGCCTGTGTGAAGGTACACGTGTTTTGATGCCTTTTGGAATTATAGCTTCAAATAGGGTTTCCTCTGGTGGTTGAAGATCTAAATATCATTAAAAGCAGAACTAAAAGGAAGGAGAAAAAAAAACAGAGATTTTGGTTACTGTGAGATAAGTGCTTGTTCTTTAAAAAGACTTCTTTTTTGGAAATACATGTGACACTTAGACTATTTTGGCGTTAATATGGCCTACACTTGTCAAACATTTTCTAATTTTTACTTGTTTCATTTCATTTATTTGCAATATACCTATTGGTATTACTCCAGCAAAGTCATTTGACTTACAACTTTTGATTATTTTTTTAACAAATGTTTTAAACTGGGCATTAAAATATAAAAATCCTCTGCACTCTTGTTTGACATTTGGTATTGTGATTTTTTTTGCAAGCGAACATTAATGTTAAAGTTCTTTTCTGGTTTCAGAGCTTCGTAAAATAATTAAATAGAAATCCTGTACACTTTCTCGCTTTCTGTTGGTATATTTAACAGATTTCGGCCCATCTGATTTTCATCAGGTATATGGGAAACATCTCTACATTCCCACATTTATACACACATAGGAAATGCCTCAATCATCCCAGCATCCAATCAGAGGACAAATGAGATTAATCTGAATAATGAACACTTTTCATATATGTGTACCATTAGTCAGCTAATAGCATTAGAAGGATCATCAATGGGACAATCTTAAGCTTAAGTGACATCCATATAAATTCAGAACTCTTCACTTGGTTCACTTGGACCCAAATCTGATTTCAGAAGTAAAGTATTGTTTTGTTAAATTTCAGCACGGAAAGTCATCCTTTTCCTACAACATAGCCTTGGCCTGGTCAGCTGGTCAGCTGGTCCACGCATGGCAGACTCTGGTTGCTTATAGCAATTGACAGTGCTCTATGCTAGAAGAGCAGAAGAGGAAACATCTTCTTGTTTTTCCTCAAACAAGAGGAAAAAAGAACACTCAAAATTTGAGCAAATTCTGTTAAATGAATGGGCTCTGTCTAGATGTACAGTAGAGAAAGCTTCTTGGAAGCCGTCTCAACCTTAATGGTTGATATGCCTAAAGAAATTCCTGCATGGTAAAGAGATGCAAAGCAACAGAATGAATGTTACATTTTTCAAGTAGCCTTTTAACAAACTCAATATATTCAGCTATAATCCCTTTGTAATAACTATAATGTAATCCACTTTTTTTGTAGTAACTGTAACAACTTGCAATTACATTTTGTAATTTACTCAGGTAGCTCTGTAACACTTTTACATTTTATAGTGTTTGGGTAGCATGCAGTGGGTATACTTCCGCTTTTTTTTCTCCAGAAAGAGCTGTTTGTTCCAGACGACAGTGAGGTTAATGAAAGCACTGAGACTTAACCAACAGTTATTTTCAGGCCATAAAACCAAAACAGTGTAGTTTGAGTAGCCTTTTTAAGACCCTGTAGAGGCAGGGTTAGCAGTAAGTAGTAAGTTAGCAGTAGATCACAAAGCAGCTGATTTTTCAGAGCACCCTGATCCTGATCCTCGAAATTTGTTGCACTGAAACTAGGAGCCCTAATTGGTGAAAAAAAAGCTGCTCAGTTTTTGTTTGGAAAGCCTTTGAAATAGGGTGCCAAGTGAATTTAGCTCTATTGAGGATGATTTCAAAGCTGCTTTTTTGTACGGTCAGCATATGTGAGAGGTCTTTTATCCCTCCAAAAGGCTGGAGGAATGAGACAGTCTGAAGCCCACTGACTCAGATCCCTATTGTCTGTCCACAGATACTCACCCAATGTGAGAGGTCACACATGTACAAACATCCACACACATACACACATATAAACTAAGACTTCAGACAGCTTATGCTGCATTTACTACCAGAGAACTGGGATGAAAGTCAAGGTTGCAGGCTGCAGTGAAGTTAGAATCGAAGAGATGTGCATGCGTGCAGTTTTGGATTTGCACCTTCTAAGTGAAGCTTGAAGTTGGTCTACAGGCTTATTCGAGGATGCATGAACTCTGATTAGCTGTCTCCTCACCTCAGCATGTTGTACCTATGTATGTGTGCCATGCTGGAAAGTGCTTACCTTTTCACCTCAGCTGCGACTACAGGATGCTAACAAATCACAAGCGTAGGTACAGTCTGAATGCGTACTGGATGTAAAAATGGAAGATATCTTCTTCACTCTTTCTTATACTCTTAAGTAAATATACTTATTTTATCTGTTTACAGTTTTAAAGAGTCACACCACTTTGTTTTGCACAAGGGTGTCTCTGTGATGATGGAGGTAAATTGCTATGATTTGCGTGCTTTCAACAGCGATTCTACTTCAGCATGTAAGATGCATAAATGACTTGAAAGAACAAACAGCTGTGGAAATTGTCCTCAGAGGAGCTAAATGAGATTTCCTTTCTGATGGTCTACAAATAATGTTTCCATAAACAGTTCTCCACCTCTGCATTTTATTCTACAACTAAAACACACACTCAGGCATTATTTTTAGGAATGTCATGCAGAATTAGGCATTGTTCATTGCTACACAAAAGCAAAAAGCAAAAAAAAAAGAAAACGATCCCTCCTCTACCTTTTCCAATCCACTTTCACAAGGAGTAGGTGGGTAAATCAGCTACACAAAGCATCATCCTTCTTGCCCACTTGTTGAAGTGGCAGCTATTGAGTACTCTATTAGCCTAGTACTAATACATCCATTTGTTCAACAAACCCTTCTTTCATAACACTGGCTGGCTGGTGTGTTCGAATCATCACGATGATAGAGAAGGAAGAAAATACAGTTCAGCAAAGGAAAGTTGAAATATAATTATAGGGTACATGAAAAAGATTGCCTAGAAAGGTATAAAATCATGCAGATTCTTTTTTATGAATCTGAAGCAGATGTGTTGTGAACATTTGGACTGTGCATTGAAAATAATTAAAACACTTTTTCTTCATTCAGTTTTACAGTAATTACCCCCACAGGTCACAGAATTTCCTCTCATAGTTTCCTTTCTAGTTTTTGCAGAATAATGAACGCAGCATGTAGTCTTTATATCAGAGAAATAAATTGGCCCACATCCACCTCAGCACATACAGAATACTGTAGGATGACTTGTTTAAGAAGGGACAAGATTCAGTCAATTCAGGTAGATGAATTCCTTCCCAACTCCTTATGAGTGAGCAACTATAAATGAAACATTAAAATGCTTTACATAAAAGTAAAGGTGTTTTTATGCTTTGTTTTGTTTTGTTTTCCAGGTGGGAACAAATTAAAAGGACAGCAGTTTCATCTAGACTGGGCCTGGATTTCTTTGGAGAAAGAGTACTTTGTGGTGGATGAGGAGGACAAATTTCTGGATGTGGTACTCAGACGAAGAGGGTACCTAGGAGAGACGTCTTTCATTGGTGAGTCTGTTTGTCTTTCTGTCATTCTTCCTTTCTGATCAGAGAAGATATGTTTTGTCTTCCAGCATTATGTCAATAATTACAATGGACAATAATGCCCAGCAGATTGCCACAACCTTTTGTAAAAACATTCGTGGCCCCTCTATGAAAAATCCTGAATATCCTGATATCTAATCAGGTGCAGAGCTTTAAACATTAGGTTGTGAGTAAATTGTAAACAACTGTTGGAAGAAGAGATTGCTATGAATTTGCCACATGTAACCCCTGTAATAAATGAACTGTAATAAATTTGGTGGTGCTTTGGGTTTAAGTTCTACATGCTTGCATGCTGACACCCATTTAGTTCAAAGCAAATAGTACAACTTTACAGAGCTTCTAGCATGGCTACAATGTTATAGTCTTGATGTCAAATTGAGATCTTACTGTCTTCTTTTCTGTAGAATTCAATAAAAATTTCATTACTTTACATTACCTTTGAAATGCCAGGCTTTTCATAGCTGCACATT
>VUQS01003034.1:0-11876 GCA_015108495.1 Heterochromis multidens
GCCACCCCCTAGTGATACCAGATAAATTCAAATAAGTCTGGAAGGGGTGTTATTCAGGACAAAAACAAAAATGCCACTCAACACAAAAGGGTGGACTACAAGCAATCAAAGGAATGAAAAGTGTGGATGTAATGCTGAGTAATGTAAAAATGTTAAGACAGCAGTGTGCAGAGACATCAGTCACTGTATTAAAACTGCCTCATACTGGATGAGTAGTTGTGATTGTCCCAGCACAGGCAAGTTCTGGGTGGAAATCTGGTTGATTGGTAGAGGGGTGAGATGCAGAGTCACTGAAACATCAGCTCTGAGATTCATCATGTTCCCAGGCCACGATAGAAGTGATATAGAGCTCTGAGTGGACCCTACTATGTGCGCTGAGGGAGGCTTGACTCTCAAACTTGAATGTGAAAAAATATACACTGGCTATGTAACGACAGCCACAGCAGCATCTACTTAGCTAGAAAATGGGAAAATATATCAATTTCTCTAATTGCATGCATATTGACAAATATTAATAAAATATGCAATTTCTGGTTTTATATTTTTAATATATAGACTAATTACTTTAATTCAATATAGAAACCCCTGTATAGATTAGCTCAGTTTCCACTTTAATTTCTTTAAAATGTGAAATCAATACAACATAGAACAATATGTTGAGTATTTAGTTGGCAAAGTGATCTCTCTGATATATGTGTTTTAGAAATAATTCATCAACAGATATAGAAGTATATTGGGACAACATGTCAGTATAGTATGTACATTACAAGATATCCATCACATTAATTTAGTTTTGTTTTAAAGGTACTTTTTTTTTTATTACCCTCTGCAGAATCTAACTACATCTTTGACCTCTAGTGGGCAGCATGGTGAAATGTTTATGGATGTATGCTGCTGTTCTTTTAAACTCTGATATTTATTTTTAGCGCTATTCACAGTTCCTCAAGAGGCTTTTCCTTTTGCAGGTCTCTGTCATTAATATCAATGCATTTTAACCACTTGCCTAGTTAAATAAAGGTGACATCTTGTAGTACAAACTGGTATTGTCCAGTACAGTTAGTTTAACTTCAGCTAATATCTTCAATACTGTATATAGAAATTTTAGAAATAAAGTCAAAGTGGCTGTTTCTTCACATTCTCCTAAAAGCATTACTTAACTTTGAATGAGTTTAAACTCTTAAAATGCATTTAAAATACAGCCTGACTGATATAGGATTTTTAAGACTGATTCGATAAATCAAACTTATTTATTTAATTAATTTATTTTTTGTTTCAGACACACGAAACACAAGCAGATTTCCCAAATATTTGTCATATGGAGTTATTTATGAGTCCTTACTAAGATAATACGACAATGCAGTTTAAAAATAATTCTGTTCTATTGTCACAATAAGTCGTGGATTACTGGTTTACACTCTGTCCGAATTTGCTCGGATCACCTGGTTGTTGTGTTTGTGGCGTTCCAAATGTGTAGCAAACACTAAAGTTGCAGAATGTCCTCTGGTGGACAAACTATGGAATATAAACACTTATAACTTGGTTGAAGGGTGTTTCTCCCATCTCTTATTAAATTTTCATTTATCAGCCATTATAAACGCAGATACCAATATACAAATAGCTAATAGGTCAGGTTTTAATTTAAAGTACCTTTAAATTCTTGATATGAACTCTTTATTGGAAGTTGCAGGAGTGATTTAATATTGATTCCATTATTTTAAAAGAATTTCTTAGAAATGCCCATTTTAGGCAGTCACAAATTTAACCAACAGCAATACCTTTAGTCATCATTCATTTCTTATTTCTTAGCACTATAAATATAATTGTTATAGTCTATAACAAATATTGAGGATATTATAGCTGATTTTCATGTATTTATCTTGTGTCTTCATACATAGTGTTACATGCAATCAGTTTCATTCCTCTCTGTCTTAGCCTATAAAGTACACTGCCACAGGCTTTCAACAATCCCAGCACCATATTTCCTCCACTCATTGAATTCCATAGAGAGCTGAGAGAACCCACAGCAACACACACACCAAGGTCTGCTGAAATGTTAAATAAAGCAAAGTAGTTTATTCCAAATATTGAAATAAACTACGGCCCTCTTTCTCTAACTCAACAGGCACAAGACAAATTAAACATTTGAATTTTCTGTCAAAATACAGCTTTTCAAATGTTGCAGTGCCATGACAGAGGGATCATGGAAGAAGACTTTCCTGTTTCTCTTTCAGCAGGATTCTGAATCCAACCACCACACACACCAAAAACCTATTCACATTGTGGAAATATAAGTGGTATTTGTAATCATTTATGGATCTTGCGAGCCTCTGTTTGCCATCAGTACTAAATCACTTCTGAGGAGATGGCTAAGTTCCATTCAGCCTTGAATACGTTAGGGGCATCCACACAGTAAGTGACTAGCAGTGATGTGGCAACCAGAGACCATGACATTCGTCAACTTCATGTAACAACGAGTGAACTAAACGTTCGAGACACGAAGTCGGTGGAACTCAAGTTAGACTATTTGCGACGTCAAGGTGAGAGATTAAAGCAACTACCAATGAGTAATGATACCATTGATTGACAGATGGCATGGTAAATACATTAGAAGGTTACCTAGGCAACCGGAGCCTGGAATGACGGCTGGCGACTGACTGTCAGCAACAAAAGCAATATGTGACAAGCAAATGACTCCCTATGTGGACCCCCTTTATAAAGATAATATAAAAAACTACATTCATTCCCTCATTTCTTGATCTTGTCCCTAAAAACAGCACAGCATTCACAGATGGGAGCAGCTCTTGTTAACAAAATGTCACCAGTAATGTTCATAGTGGATTTTTCACTGATAAACTGAAGCCAACTGATTCTCACTGAAATAATTTGGTTTTTTTTGGAAGTGGAAAATATGGTTAAAGTTATGAATTTACATAGTTTATAAATCAGATTTTGATGTTATTTCCACAATAAGTGCATTACTGGGTGCTTTCTTTTTCTTTTAATATTTTTTTTTTCAGTTTGTTCAGATATGGTTCCAAGTCAGGACTCTTCTGTTATATATTTTCTTTTCTTTTAGCCTGTTTACTTATGCATTATGATCGCACTCAGAAGATTTAGCTACAGCAGCCATTTTGTTACATGGATTTAAATGAAAAAAATTCTTATGTATGCTAGCATTTCTCCTGTATTTCAGAAAGCCAGTCTGAAATTGCTCTTTATGAAAGCATTTATTGTGGAAATATCTTATTCAAGGAAGTAAATTTAGTCACTGAAAAAGTGTCTGATTTTAGAAGACTGTTGGGATTGCAGCTCAAAATCACAATAAAGATGTACACAAATAAAGAAGTAAATACATCAAGATGCACATTACCACTGTCATACCAATCAACCCCCATTTTTCTCATATTCTAACATGTCACTGTGACTTCTACAAGTGAATACACCGTCTTATGATAAAAATCCACACACAACAAAAGCTTGACGTTTTATCGTACACGCCCCTCATTTGCTGATCGAATGTAACAAGAAGCAGCACGTGTCGTATGTAATATAGCTGAGTTTCTGATGTTATGGCACTTTTGTTACTCATCCAATCATAAATTTAAAAAAATTAACTGTTTAGCCAGTTAGTGTCCAGCATTTCCATCACAGGTTAAACATACTAATGTGATCATCTTAATCAGTGGAATCAATATTTGAACCAATCTGTTAAGAGTACAACAAAAACTTTTGGCTCACTTTATATGACCTTCAGTGCCACAACATGTTTTCTTGGAGGATAAATGTAGTCTTAGCAAATGACAAGCACATAAACAGAAACCGGCCAAAAGAGGCAGATATATAAAAGCTCAACAAAAAAAGCAAATAGAAAATAAAGTTTGACACAAATGAAACAGGCAACCATTAAGGCCAAATAAAGCCAGTGTTTTTTATGCCCTCTAATAATGTGAAAAAAGTGTTTTAAATGGCACAAAATCCCTACAATTGTTTCTTTCCTTTCACTGAATCATTTTTGGCATGAATTTCAGAACAGGATTTGCAGCCCTCTAAGCTACCTAAAGTAGAAGAAGTGATGAGACACGAAAAGGAAGAGACAGGACATGGACAAGATTTTGCTCCAGTGCAAACCGTTCTGAGATTTGAGAAGCTAGAATTAAAACTGAAGTGCTAATAATTGGAGCAACTGTATAACTTCATAATCAATTAAAATTGAAAAAAAAAAAGAAATTGCAACATTTGTTTTGTTATTGAATTGCCACGTTTGAGGGTGCCAGTTCTAAGATTTGTTGTAATATTGTGTGGAATACAGATGTAAACTCCTGTATAATTCTCAGTGAAAAATGATCTACAATGAAGGTTAGGCTGAGTAAAGTAAAGCTGAAGGTGATGTTTCCGTTCTCTTTCACGACAAGCCCTTTTTCTGATCATTTACCACAGAGCAGAAAAGAAGAGCTGATGAGTAAAGGTGAATGTCCTCTTTCTGTAACAGATTAACTATATGTTTGCACATTTGGAAAAAAATATAAAAACAGGTACATATAAAAAAAAACAACAATGATGAAAAAGGTGAATAAAAAGGCTAGTTTGTTCTTCTGGCTGATCCAGGTGGTTGTGTGGTCTCGTGTCCTGTGCTCTGAGGTATACTTGGTAGGAAGTGAGAACACCCATATTTGTGAGGCGAGTTTCTCGGCAGATAAGAGATGCTGCTGGCGGAGAGAGGTTCTTATAGAAGGTGCTGTAAACGGAGACCCGCAGGATGGGGAGAGAGGATTGGCTCAGCACAAGAAACAGGACCAAAGGGTGGAGGGAATGTTAAAATTAGTAATAATAACCCTAACCCACTAGGAAAATGGGGTTTAAAAAAATCTGCAAAATGGGGTTTGGTTAATCAAGTATTGCATTTTTTCTAGTTAATCTTTTTGCACTGGAGTAAAATTTTGGAAAATGTGTCAGATATCATTTGGACTTGAATCTTTAGACATCTAAACATATTTTTAAAAGGGAACACTACCCGATTTAAGAATTCACAGAACATTGCTGTGCCTTTGGGCACCCAAATCAGGACATCAAATAAAGCATTTCCTCCAAACTTTTTTGGAGGAAATGCCTCGGAACAATAACTCCAATCAAGGATGTAATTTGCTGATGTTGCTATTTCATCAACGGTAAGCTGAGAACAGCACTTTAATTAGAACTTTTTTCAATGAAAAATTATGTGCGGTTTCTGAAAAGAATTCTCTTGATCTAATTTTTGAGTCTATCTTGAGGAAATTTATACTCATCAAGGTTAATTCATGAACACAGCAGAATGCTTACTAATGCAAACTGAACTGACCAAGGGGTGTAGCTGCAGAATACACCAAATCTGAATGCTGAAATTTAGTGCTACTCCCCTTTGTAGATAATAAACTGCTAAGATCTTCTAGTGACAATGTTCTTTTTTTTCCAAATGAGATGTAGCTAGTGCAGTGTCATTTTGGAATGGGGAGGTGTATTGCACTGCTAGGACTTTGTCCTCAAGGGTTTTCAGAGGAGGGTGGCATGGTCTAGGTCTATGTTGTCCATGCTAGCCAAAATAGCTTTCTGGTCCTCCCGAGTTGGGCGGCGATAAAGCAGAGCAGAAAAGCGAGTATATGGGTCATGGAGGATGGGCCGTTTCTTCTTCTTGTGGAGGTAGAGAGCTTCTTCGGGCTGGAGTACCTGAGAGGTGTAGGCCTGCTGGGTCTGAGAGGTGGAGACACCTGGAGGTAAAGAGATGGAGAGGCAGGTCATAGCCACCAGAACTCAAGATAGGAGTGCTTAAGGGCAGTTCTAATCCCACTGAAATGCCTATAGTGGACATTTAGTGTTCCAACACTTTCCCTAAAATAATGCTTTACTTCTGGGCAAGAGTACAGAAAGAATCTGTATGAGATCATCTCCATGTACCCACAAGTCCAGTTTTTCTATAATACAATATAAATCTTGAGCCAGCAGGCGGTTAGCTTAGTTTAACAACTGGAAACAGTGATTTTAACTTTTACAATGATGACAAAATCCACTTACCTGCATCTGTAATACCCTATTCAAACTAGGCATTAAAAACGGAACTATATCTCTATACAATGTGTAATGAATCTACAGTGTGTAAATTCATGCAGAATGCATGCCAGGCCATAACTGTTGATAAGGCGGTTCATACAACATGGCCAAAAGCCTGGCTTTTTTTATTACAATGTAGGCACAAGAAGAAAATATGTTATTTTAGTATCCAGATAGAATATCCAGATAACAATCAAATCCTAAAACTGAGGTCTAAATAAAAAAATGAAAAAAACTAATTTCCTGTGTTTTCGCTGGTTGCCCAGCAACCTCATGGTGAGGCATTTGTGCCAGCAAAGTGCTAGTATGTAAAGACCCATAAAATAATCACGTGATGAATTTGCATTCTGTTTGTTAATGAATAAAGCAAATGAGATTTGTGCCAAAAACATTTAAATTGGTTGAATTTGTATGAAGAGCTTTATTCTAACAAGGGTGGATCCTCTGCTTTTTATATTTATACTATGCTAAGCTAAGCCAAGCTAAGATGAGCTAAGGTAAAATATAAAAGCTGTAGATTACAGTGGTTTTTACATCCATGTTTCTCAAATACACTGCCTGTGCTGCTGTGTTCATATTAGTCTAACAATAACTGTGTAGCTAGCTACACTATATAGACAAAAGTATTGGGCCCTACAGTCTCTTAATCTTTGAATTCAGGTATTATCAGTTTGTGAAATTTCTTCCCTCCTAGATATTCCAATGTCAACTCTAAGTGGTATTATTGTAGAGTGGAACTGTTTAGGAACCACAGCAACTCAGCCATGGCAGACCATGTAAAGTTACTGAGTGGGGTCGCCAAGTGCTGAGACACATAGTGCATAAAAGTCACCAACACTCTGCTGACTCAATAACTGCAGAGCTCCAAATCTCCTCTGGCATTAACATCAGCACAAAAACTGTGCTCCAGGAGCTCCAGTACTTTTTTCCATATACTGTAAATTATGTGTCAAGTAGCTTAACTTCACTAATCCTAAAGAACCTTTGTGGTATATAGATTTTCATCTTTAACATCCAAATCTATGGCAGTGCTGTACTCTGTCTTTTTAAATACAATAGCCAAACTATGGGGATTTTTAGGTGACTCAAGTGGTCGAGGAGTAAGCTAGCATACTATTCGACCACTTGAGTTTCCTTTTTCATAAAAAGCAGATGTTGATTGCAACATCTAATAGAAAAGCGAGACTGATTTACTGGTCTAATATTAAACTTTGTCAAATGTTGCAGTCTTGATAACAAACATTGCTTCCAATTGTACAAGCTTTCTAAAACAAAAGTCTAGAATAGCTGCTCTTTAAGGAAAAAGACCTAGTGTCTTCTGGGGTAAAGCTTTGTGATTTTTGCCACTCTTTTTGGGGGTTTTATACTTTCCACTTCAAAATGCAATTCTGAAACACCACCCTGCACATTAAAAAATGATGCTAACGAGGAACCTAGTATGTTGAAATGTGACAGGAAAGGCTCCTGACCAAATGTCAATATGTGACGAGTTGGGAGTTAGAATGTGTTGCAAATGCCAAGCTTGGCAATCTTCTGAAAATGGCAGCAGGCAATTTCAATGACATTTCAAAGATAAAATGGAACCTTGTTCCAGTATAGAGACCTCAATAGTGGAAAAAAATGAGAAAAAAAGAGACTCAGTGTTCACACCTGCTTTCTTTCTGGTCTTGGAGTTATTGTTGTTCATAGTCATCTTCTTGGCCTTTTTAATACGTTGGTATCTCAGTGCATCAATCCTCTCAGACCCTGAAAGGGCACTCGGCGCACCTCGACGTTTTCTGGATAAAGAAGAGAGAAAGAGGGAAAAAGGGGTAACTCCAGGCTAAACATGGTCAGTGAACTGTGTTTCTGCACTACGGAGCGCAACAAAACCCACACAATCTCAAAACAGCACTGCTCGTGCTAAGCAAGAGGTGCAGCACATTGCCAAAGGATCAATGTGAGACACCTATTGAGGCTTACCCAAGCTTTAAAAAACAATGTGATTACCACTACCATAACCCTATACATCATCTGGATTTACTAACACCTATATGCAGACTAATGGTGACTATTTTTCACAAAATAAAATCCAGATGGCATTTTCTATTGTGCACCTTGAAATTTCTTTGCCCTTCAGGGACATCTAAGAAATTTTGCTCAAATTGATCCAAACAAAGAGAAACAGAGTATTTCACGACTCCTGAAGCTATCTATTGAATATGAAAAATTCTTGAGAGGATACAACACTTAAAAAGACTTGCACTGTTGATTTCAGAGAAAATGATGATCTCCAAAAAGGATGAGTATTTGGAATAAATTGTCTTTCCAATTGATAGGTTTGCAGATTTTAATGTTTATTGTAAGAATTAACCTATTCCGCTCTGAAAATAACAGATACAAATGTTTCCTTAGTGTGAAGTACATTTTTCGCAGCTGCTCATGACCTCCCTCCCATTCATAGAGGCACATGTGACAAGGCAGCCCCCAGATTTCTGCCACAAGCACGCGTTTGATTCTCTCAAGGCACAGAAAAAAATATGCTTTACAGAGAGGCCATCTTCCCACCGTGGCTGCAGAGAGAAACCGAATGCCGTTAGTAGAGGGGGAGAATCACAGCTGAGCAACAAAGCATCATCAATATGTATTCATAGACATGGATACTGTCTACAATGGGCTTCACCATGCTGACAGGGGGAGAGATGGCGGGAGGGGAAAATGACTACTTGGGAACAGTCACATAATGAAAAATAAGCCAAAGAAAAGCGAAGCACCAGGACAACAAATGTAACAAGAATTTATCCATATAATTGTTTCTTTTTTGAAACGGAAGAGCAATATTTAGCGATAGCATGCATGGCAGTTTGCACATGGAACACGACTTTAAAGGGGAATACATTCAAAAGCACTTCATTGGGCAGTTAAGTCGAAGCTAAGGGGAACCTCAACCTCCCTGTTTGTCCCCCTTTTGTAAAACATTTGCTCTTTAGAAGAAAAAGAAGTGCAGAAGCTGCTTTGGCAGGGCACTTGCGTCACATGGCAGTGAGAACTGTTCTGCAGTCCACTTACAAGTGCAATTGTATACTTACAGGAGATGGATAGATTCATGCTCTCTACAGATGCTTTATGCAGAGGATTAGAGCCATGTGTCCACCAGGATTCTGTCCTAAGTTTTATAGAAATGCTTGTGGGAAGTGCTGGTCGTGGTTGTTATTGCTCTATAGCTATTAAAAACTTGCTAGGAATCTGGTGCAATTTTATTAAAAGCTAGAATACTTTTTAATTTCTTTAAACTAATGAGCTGAGAAGTTTACACGTGCTACAATTTCATCACTGCCAAGAACATGCAACAGCACTGTCTGCTCAATTTTTAAAAGCAAAAAACAAAACAAAACAAAAACAAAAACAACCACAAGAAAACACAGCTGTCAACTACAGCTCCCAGTGGACACACAGCTTAAGGTGACATCACAACGCCAATCTTACAAAATATTTTATTGCCTTCAAAATATTTTCAATTGGGGTCGTACAATATAAGCATCTGTTGTTTATAAATGGCAGAATGTGTCACGCTTGAGGAGAATGCTAAAAGCATGTTTAAAAAGTGATCTGAGAACAGAGAATGTCTATGCGGAGAAAAGAAAAACTCCACGCAGTCACTGTTTTTATAAATTCACTCACAAGACACCAAAATAAACCGGCATGTTATCTGAAAGTAACTATCATTTTTGCTTGCCTCTTGACAAAAGCCAAAATTCAGATGAGGCTAGTCCTCTAAATTCATACACAACTTTAGGCAGAAAAGGCCAAGCTGCAAAAATGGATGATCCAACCAAGTATAACAGGTATATATATATAACAGGCATATTTAAACTAAAAAACCAAGTTGGTCTTGATGGAATGACATATCTATTTATAGGCTTATTTTACATTAACTGGACTTAAACTTCAGCTGACCAAGTGGGATCATATAACTAGTAACAATAACAAGTAACTCAGCTGTCTATCTGTTATATTTTCAATTATATAAAACATTTCCAACCATGAATGTACTTCTGCTAAATCTTTTAATAGTTTTTTACATCAATTTGCCCATTGGTGGGGCATGGACAGTGAAGAGTTGTGTGACATCATTTATTTTTTTAACATTATACGCTTTGATTTTATTGTAATGTTTTCCACTTCTTAATACTATATTGTAATTTTGCAGCAAACCATGGCTAACAGACCTAGAGGAGCAAGATTTACTACTACAGAAGCCTTGAGGGAGATAGTTAATGCCCAAAGTGATGATAAAAACAGATCAAATGACAGACCATCAACCTTGGAATATGAAGATCATAAGTCAGATTTCAGACTATTTTGATACACTATTCTGTAGATGAGGTCCCTCCCATAGAGGTGGTCCCTTAAGGAGGAGATCAGGTTGTGCCTGCAAGGCACCTACAACAAGACAGAGTGCCCAGAACACAGGTTGTATGTGCAACCGGCAAGTAACAGTGCAGGCAAGAACCTCACTATGATTACTTTATTGTATTTTTTCTGTAATCTTTCCATAATTAGGTAAATAAATCATTTCTTTCAGATATTTCAGTAATCCAAACATTTTCAACTCTTTCTGTACAAAATATTTTAAACATTATCTACCAACAAGGTTTTTTTTTAATTAAAGAAGCAACTATCAACTGAGTTAATAAAATATAAAGAACATCCTGACTATGGCTCCACTGCTCTTTAATGTGCTGTTGATCAAAGTATTATTGAGTGAAAAGTTCATCAACATTTTGGTGTTAAAATGATACTAGCATACTACTAGCATACATCATTCACTCAAACATACCTTTTTAAATGTATTCTGTTCTGGTTTAATTGAAACAAAGAATTTGTTTTGTAAGGAGCATAAGGTGAGGACTCTCTAAATACATTTTGTAAGTATAATTTCGGTTTTTAACTCCTTTTGCAAAGAAATATAGAAAACCATAATTATAACTTAAAATATATTTGATATTAGGTAAAGGAATAAGTATACCATCCATCCATTTTCTTCCGCTTATCCGGGGCTGGGTCGCGGGGGCAGCAGCCTAAGCAGAGAAGCCCAGACCTCCCTCACCCCAGCCACCTCCTCTAGCTTATCCGGGGGAACACCGAGGCGTTCCCAGGCCAGCCGAGAGATATAATCTCTCCAGCGTGTCCTGGGCCTGCCCCGGGGCCTCCTCCCGGTGGGACATGCCCGGAACACCTCCCCCAGAAGGCGCCCAGGAGGCATCCTCGTCAGATGCCCGAACCACCTCAACTGGCTCCTCGAAAGGAACAAGTATACGTATAATAAAAGAAATCAATTTTTAAAAAGTCATTTAAAAAAGTATTCCTTTATAAAATATATCAGGGTCATGTCCTCACTTAATTTTAGATGCTAAAATAGCTGGGTTTAACTTCAGGGTTAACTAGACTGCTGGACTTATTTTAACCTTTCATGTAGCCTGACTTATTTTTAAGGCATTTTATGAAGTAAAATTCACTTGGTAACCAAATTTGCTTGTCTTAAGCACAAGCAGGGACTACTTGGAGCAACTAAATACTTTTTTATCCTCTTATCATCTTAAGCTGCGTCCACACAGGAAGTGATTTGCTCTTTAGGCATCACTCTGAAGCTGACGGTTGGTAGCAGGTAATACAGACTCCCGTTACCTAGGTAACCCTCTAGTGTATTTACAACCCGAATTCCGGAAAAGTTGGGACGTTCTTTAAATTTGAACAAAATGAAAACCAAAGGACTTCCAAATCACATGAGCCAACATTATATTCACAACAGAACA
>VUQS01003037.1:0-10617 GCA_015108495.1 Heterochromis multidens
TGGTCTCTGAATACAGACGCACTATACAAAAAGGGGCAGAGCCGCCTCTTTTTGTTAAGGAAACTAAGATCTCTTGACATCTGCCATAAAATGCTGCAGATGTTCTATCAGTCTGTGGTGGCAAGTGTGCTGTTCTATGCTGCAGTCTGCTGGGGAGGCAGCATCAGAAACAAGGATGCAAGGAGACTGGATAAACTAGTGAGGAAAGCTGGCTCTGTGATTGGAGCCAGACTAGATACACTGGGGGAGGTGGTGGAAAGATGCACACTAAAGATGTTAGAAGCCATCCTGAACAACTCTGATCACCCACTTTATAACATCTTCATGGAACAAAAAACCATCAGTACTGAAAGACTCCTCTCTCTCCGTTGTAAAATGGAGAGATACAGAAAATCATTCGCACCCACAGCCATCAGGCTTTACAATTCTCATATAAATAGCAGATGAGCTGTCAGACAAATGAATTTCCCTCTGGGATCAATAAAGTTATTCGTATTCGTATTATTCGTATTCGTACTCGAGATAAATCTGAGATTTTCCTGTGGGTGCCAAAAAAGTCTCTATGTAGTAAAAACCCTGCTATAGGTAAGGTTTTGTTATCAGTGACTGAAACGGCATATATCAGAATTCTGTTAATGATTTTGTGTGACTTTGATGTTTTGTCTGCATTTAGCTCATCCTCTTCTTACTTGAGACTATGTTCCTGTTAAGTCGGGCTAAAAAAAGTAAATTGTCCCTTACTGTTTTAGGGAAAGGAAGAAGGTGGCAATTTGCTGTGAGGCTGTAGCCTTAATTAGTGTTTTTTTTTTCTTTAAACTAGAAGTTATTTTCATTTTTGTTGATTTTCCCTGGGGTTATTTTTTTCAGACCAGAAACATGAGTGTAAGGTTGACAACACTTTTCTGTGTCTTTGCAGATGACTCTGTGTACCTGTTTGTTGTCAATCACCCTCAGCACAACAGCCAAGTAGAGATCTTTCGCTATGTTGAGAAAGACACACTCGTGCACCTAAAAACTATCACCCACCCGTTACTCCACAGGTATATACTGTATAAGAAATCTTTTGATGTGTTGCATATTTTACATTTTGCAAAATGTCTGCATACATTTATTTTTTCATGTTTTTCAGTGTGAATGACATTGTTGCAGTCGGAGTAGAGAGCTTCTACGCCACAAATGACCGCTACTTTCACAATGATGCACTTCAACTTCTTGCAGTCATTATGGACTTAGCCTTGTGTGATGTGGTGTTCTACAGTCCACATGAAGTGAGGGTGGCAGCCAGTGGTATTCGGTCCCCAAATGGGATCAACATATCTCCTGACAGAAGGTTATTCTGTTTATTATGGCAATCACTGATCATGTATATGTTCATTCCACTGTACTGTTTTCTGTTATTCTAACATGATAAAACATGGTTTATATACTTTTTTTTTTTTTTACAGGTATATTTATGTTTCGGACATTATAGACCATGAGATAGACGTTTTTGAGAGGCAAGAAGAGGAAAAATTGGTGTACATTAAGGTAATACTGCTTTTATTTTTTCTAAAGTCACAAAAAAACTTGAAAAAAAAATCTCATATCTGCATGCTAAATATGAAGCTAAGCCCAGCACAGGGTGTCACAGAGCTTTTATACTGTAGCTATAGCTTCATATTTAACATATAGACATGAAAGTGGTACAAATCTTTTGATTTTGCTGAAAAAGAAAGCAAATAAGTTGCAAGCAAAAAGGTTGGATCGTTGCTTTCACTTCATACACAAAAACAGAATGCAATAATCAGGTTTCATTTACAGTATGTGATGTTTTTAATCAGTCTGTAGCTGTTGGATCACTTTGTGATAATATCGAAGTGGACCACAAGACAGGCGATGTATGGCTGGGCTGTCACCCAAATGCCATGAAGTTGTCAAACTATGACCCTGAAGATCCACCTGGCTCTGAGGTTAGAGCATGTTTAAAAAAAAAAAAAAAAAAGAAAAGAAAATTACATTGTGGTTAGATTTTACCTGATCATTTTATTAATGCGTCCTTCAGGTGCTCCGGATAAAGAACATTCACTCAGAGCAGCCACTGGTGAGCCTGGAATACGCTGATAATGGTCGTGTCCTTATGGCCTCTGCTGTAGCAGCTCCTTATGAGGGAAAGTTGCTTATTGGCTCTGTTTTCCACAAAGCCTTGTACTGTCTTTTGAAATAATGCAAATGATCACTGTTGTTTAATGATAGAAATGTTGTCTGCATGGGTACAAGATTAAAACATTACATATTCTTTGCCATTTGTAACAAAAATTTGTTCTTCCTCAAATTAGTGCAGCTCTTTTGAAAAGTAACAAAAAATAGTGTCCTTGTAAGACAGGAAACCAGTCGACAGTTCAACTTTTGTTTCTACAGATGTAATATGTAGTGTCATTTCCACAGTTTTTTTTCTCTTGGTACATTACAATATGCATACCCCTTTGGACAGCATATGCTGATCAGTGTCACAAACTCGTTTAACCTTTCTCATCTTTATCCAACAACAACTCTTCCTCAGCTACCTTGGATATCTTAAACCTAGTCTCTCCACCATCAGGATGCTGTACAGTTTCCTCTTCTGTTTTGGCAAGTACAGTGAAGGGGATACCATCATCTTCTGAATCAACAGCACAGCTGTCCTTGTTCTGTTCCTCATCAGTTCTCACATATGCTTCAGGTTCAGGGTCCCCCGTGCTTTCTTGCATTACAGGAAGCTTCTCGTCTATTGTGTCATTGTCCCCCTCAGCCTTTGCATTGAGGAACACTTCGCTGACACTGATCATACGTCTGTGCCGTGGAGAGTGATCCAGGTTCTGGATGTTGATGCCCAGGATGTCGCTGCAGCTCTTTGAGCGATTCATTTTGTCTGCTGCTACATGTTTGGGTTTTGACATTCCAATCTCTTTTATGACAGTATTGTAGTAGTCTTCCTCCTTCTCAGATAAGAAGCTGAAGATGTCAATAACGTTGGGTTTTCCAGTTGCATGTGGCTTTTCCTGTACAGCCTGTAGTTCCTCGTGATAAAAGTTTTTGTGCCTGTGTTTTTGCCATTTTTTCTTTAGTACTTTGTGAGCATCAACTACCATGTGGACATTCCAGCTAAAGAACAGGGACAGCCAAGCTAGGCCCATGTAGATCCATATTTCTTTAAGTACTTTGTAGAAGGAGGGGTACTCTATATCTGGATTTACACCTAAAATAAGAGTTATAGATTGAAATTACTTGGATATCATCAATTCAGAAATGTAAATCATGCCAAAAATAAAAACCTACCAGCCACATAATCGCCAAAACCAACCGTCGTGAGTGTGATGAAAGAGAAGTAGAAACCTTCCAAGTAGGTCCAATCTTCGAAAAACATGAAAACAAACGGAGGGATCACCAGGTGCACCAACAAGCCCCATAGAAGGAACAAGGCTATACAAGTATACTGGACTTTTTTCTGACAAAAGGGAGAAAATAAAAGCATCATTATCTGACATTCAAACTTCAGAATTCAGACAAATACTAACCATATGTAAGTCAGATCTTACCACTGATACACCTTTTTCTATCATCACCCCAGACAGACGCTTGGCCCGGTCTCCAAAGAATGAACCCAGCTCACTTATCCATACCAGACACAGGGGGATCCCACACAGACCATAAAGGATGCAAAAAATACGCCCACCTTTTGTCCTGGGGGCAACATACCCATAACCTGTAGATACAAGGAAAAAATATCACAACAATGCATGATATGATGAATATTTTAAGAACAATGAATCACCTATTGGCCTACTGCTTTATATGTTGGAAATGAAGTCATAGTAGAATCTTAAACTTAAAAAAAATAGGATTAGTGTACAGTAGTAGTACCCATCTCAGTTATGATCTGCTTTCTCTTTATAGCTTTCTTTGTTAGACATTTTGCAGGAAAGCATCTCCAATGCACAAAGAATTCAGTTAGGCTCGCAGAAATGCAGTTTTTGGTGATCAGGCATGACGTTTGATTAATCTGAAGAACTGTATTTCGATGGGTTACAAAAAGAAATTATACAAAATCAGCATCTCTATACAAAGAAAACCTCAAGGGCTACCTCTCTTTATGCATATGATTTTTTTATATTGCACTCACTGTATTACAAACATACTGCAAGTATTAAGTTACATTATATTGTCCATCTATCCATCCATAATCCTTCCATCCATTTTCTTCCCCTTATCCAATTAAAGGTTGAGGGGGAGCTGGAGCCTATCCCAGCTTCCATAGGGCGAGAGGCGGGGGTACACACTGGACAGGTCGCCAGCCTGTCGCAGTGGTTAAAGCAGTCGTTTGGTTGCTGTGGCGACCCCTTTCCAAAAAAGCAGCAGCAGAAGATGATAACATTAAGTGTGTCAACTAATGAGTCTTTCATACCTATAGTGGTGACAATGGAGGCAGCAAAGATGACAGAATCTCCCCACTCCCACGGACTGCGACGATTGTCCCCGGTGATGGCCACGCCTTGCCCGGCAGCCTCTGACACTACCTTTATAAGGTTTAAGGCAATCAATCAATCCGAACAAAACTCATGCATCTGATACTTCTGCTACTACTTTCCTTAATTATTTATGATGAATAATTGGAAATATTTATAATGCCTCACACTTATCAAAATGATAACCAAATTCATACCAACGGGGCACGCCTTGTGCCAGCCTTCAAGTATTTGTTCTGTGCGTGAAGTTGGAGTTCTCCACACCCAGCGCACATCAGTGTTTTGTTTGAATTTTACAACTTTTCTGTGCTGTTAAGTAAAAGGATTTTCACTTTTTTTTAAGAGAATGTTTAGTTTCACTGTGGCATGTTTCTTTTCACTCACGTTTGTTTATCTGCTCAAAATTAAGGAAAACTGGTTTGAGGTATCCGGGCATGTAAAGGCAACGACATTTTAATTTGCTCCGCACTAATGTACACGCTGGAATGTATGGTAAACGATACACCATGTAAAATAACGGAGGTTTTCTAAAATGCTTGACTCCATTACCTTTATTGAAAGATGGGTTCATACCTTCAGTATCTCATTTAGACCGTCTTCTGTTAAGTTAAATGTCCTCCGAATGTTTTCCTTTTGTAAGCGATAGATTTCTTTGGCTGTTTTCCAGTTTTGTTCTTCAAGAATTTGGAATATTGCGGCCCCAATCGACAGGTAAAAAATGATACATGAAGTTAAAAACGGACCTTTATCAGCCATATTAAAATCATAAGTTCAGTCCAAGCACGCCGAGTAGCTCACATTCCCAAAGAGGGCTGTCCTAACCTTACCCGGCCTCTTCCTGGTTAACATAATGGGCCCACAACTGGGACTGAATCAAACTCAGACCTGTTGTTCGGCTAATCAGGTGCTGTAAAACCTTCGCCAAGGTAGCTGGGCAGTATTTACTCTTTTACGGTAATAGTATTGTATTTTGTGTATATTCGTTTTTGTTTTCTTTGCTGTTTTTCAACGTACTTTAAGTAGTTTGTAGTGCAGTAAAAATCAGATAAGGGTAGCATGGCAGTTGTTTACTTTGATTACACAAACATTATGTAGGAGTAACGATAACTGATTTGTAAATAACTGGACATGAATAACTTGGGCTTATTATATAATATTACACTACAGTAAATTTCAAAATAGGTAGGAAGCTCGTTCTCTTTCTCTTGACAATACTGTCTTTAAAGACATTTTGGGGTCAAGTTGAAAGAAAGGCAGATGTGAAATGTAAAAGTGAGGTCAGAAGTCAAATGTGACATGATGTTTGGATGTAAACTATAATGTGATATTTAGAATCCCCATATACCAGTATAATTTCCTAAATGTTGCCAATACAAACAAAGGCAGCAGAATTTTAAGCATAGTTTTAAAGATAAAAGATATTTTATTAAAGTTTGACTTTATTTGACCTTGAAGAAAAGGTCAGAGGTCCAAAGTAGCATGATATTTCTATTTCTATATGCTGACAATACACAGCACACTTGTAAGAATCATAGTTTCTAAGTTATAAGGCTTTCTGTCAATTTTCAACCAATAAATCATTAAGTTGACATTTGAGACCTTGGTGGATGTAAGACAAATTTGAATGGATAATTACCATTGTGTTTACAGACAGAATGACACGCATGTACGCAAACACTACCAAACATAACCTCTTTGGAGGAGGTAATGATAAAAGTGAAGAAGTAAAAGCATAATTTCAAAATATTTATCTTACTCTGCAAAAGTCTTGAGGTCCGAACTCCAGGGAGACCAACCCATAATGTTTCATTGTGTATTTTTCTATCCAGGTATGCTTTTACTGAATTGGCAGTGTGGATCACTGTCATGCTGAAAAATTAAGCCATTGTCAGTCAGACATTTTCCAGAAGGTTTAGTTCATACATTCATAATGATCAAAATTTGATGGTATTTTTCTGCACTCATAACTTCATCAGTTAACAAGATCTCCAACACCACTGGCTGAAATGCAGCCCCAAACCACGACAGAGCCTCCACTGTGTTTTACAGATGGCTATAGATACTCACTGTTGTACCTCTCTCCTGACCTGCTCTGTACATACTGATTTGAACCAAAAATGTTAAATTTGGATTCATCACTCCATAAGACCTCTTGTCACTTTTTAGTCCAGTCCAGTTTAGTTAAGTTGGTATACCTCAGACTTTTCTCCCTGGTTCGCTTCCTTAAGAATGGCTTCTTGTCAGCCACCCTTCCACTGAGACCATTTCTGATGAGGCTTCAGTGCACCGTAGATAGATCAGCTGGAGGGCCAAATACATCTCTCAGGTCCTGTGTTAAGGACATGACTTTAAGACACTGTTCATCTGTTGTCGATAGCTACCTGTCACTTCTTTCCCCCCCATTCCTCCGTTTGTTCATGTTTCTCAAATTTTTTTTTAAGGACACACTGCACGCAATGCCAAGATATGCCAAGGTTTTGGCCCATAGCTCTTTGGGAATCACCTTGTTGGTGCAAAAATACAATTTTCTGCCTGTCACACTGTTACCTTTGACATTTTTTGTAGATTCAACTAAAGAAATGAGAGCAAATGATGTGTTTTTGCAACAGGCTGCCTAAAGATACAATTTAAAATTGGTTCTTTGCCGAGTTGTCTGTTATGTGTATAAAATAAAAGAGGAGACGACAATTTTCAATCAGATAGTGTAGCTAAAAAGAGGGATGGCAACCAAGGAGCACAGCGACCAGAATGACAGTTAAAAAACTAATTTACAATAAAATATATAATAGAATAAAATATAAAACTACTATTTTTAGTAATTTTATTGGAATTGGACCCAAATGCAGAATTCTGGGGAGAACTGGACAAACAAAAGACCAACCTTTATTCTGGTTGAATATGAAGTCCATGAAAAATCCACTGGAGAATCTAAAGGTCTCCCACAAACAAACAAACAAACAAACAGGGAGAACTGAACAAGCTGGGCATACAGACAGAAAACAAGCAGACAATCTGACAATGAATAAAGGAAAACAGCGACTATATATACACAGGAGGGTGACTGGGGTCCACTGTAGACACATGGGAGACACAGCTGGAAATAATTAAACTAACTGGGGGAAGAAAAAAAAAGACAGGGGAAGCAAAACCAAATACAATGCACACGGGACAAGAGACTATCAAAATAAAACAGGAAATAACTAAAACATGAAAACACTTTACACAGACGGAGACTTAACAACAACACACGGGAAACACATGGAAAGCAGGATAAGCTGAAAACTCAAGGACTTAAATATAACCTACAAACAAACTAAAAAACTCAAACACATAATCCAAAAACATAACTACAAGCATATAGAAAATCATAAATAAGAAAACTCTTAACTAAGGATTAAGAACAACAAACTCAAAACACTGGGTCAAAAGGCCCAGGACTATGGCGTCTCTGCTGAGTCTCCTGCTATCTATCCATCTATCTATCTATCTATCTAATAGGGCTTTTATGAAAACGTTCAGCAGGGGGCAACATGTCTTCAGTAACGCCGATTCCAATGTGTTGGTACGCATGCGTGCTCGGGGAAACGGTCGCTCTTATCTTGTGCAGGGGATACGTGTTTCATATAATCACATTGGGTGGATCCTGGCTGCTTTGTGTGATAATAAGCGTTTCCTTAATGGGTGAAACTATTTGCATTTGAAAACTAAACAGAAGTTTAATTTTCCTCAAATTTATAGATTTTAAAAAATCGAATATTTTTAGATATTTAATTGGTTAAAGGGTGACTTCACTATATGTTCACGTAGGTCCCCTAGAGTTGGTCCCCTTTTTTAGTATATATATATATATATATATATAAAATTTATGCTTCAAGTCAGAATTTTTAATGTTTAAAATTGTCTGATTTGAGTCCTTCACTCCACATCACTGGAGTAAATCTATAAGGCCGAATATGTTATATTATCCTACTGGGACAGAGCCAACACAGGCCACTGGGCTTTAGGTAACACTGAGACAGATGCTCCAGCTGCATCAGCTGCTAGATTGAGGTCTATTGCACCTTTTGGGATTTCACACTGCTTTTTAAGAAGACATCCAAGGTAATCAAATGGCACTATCTGCATTTGTGTGGGGGCTTTTTATACTCTGTGCATTCATTTACTCTAAGGTACTAATGTAAACCCGTGACAAGGCTGTTGTGAAAGGCAACCATTAATTTATTTATTTTTAGAGGACACAAAATAACACAAGAGATCAGATATACAAACCAGGCAGTAACACAACTTTCATTAATTCCTGATACATATTCAGAAACATGCCACACTAAACATTATAGTTCATTGGTGACTGTAAATATAACATTACCTACACTTCCACACATGCATACACAATAGCGCCTCTGTGTGGAGACAACTGTGAAGTTTAAAAACCTGCCTACATGGCTCAAATGACTCAAATGGCACAAATTTGCTTCTAGTTAACTGCTGCAAACTTTCTGCTCGCAGGCAATCTGATATCAGAAAATTGTTCAAATACGCAGGCCCTAATACAGTCATATAGCAGGGAGTGTACCCCCATCTACCTCGAGTCAGTCGCCTCACCTGCAGCACAGACTCACCTGTAAAGATAGGCTCAACCAAAAATGCCTTTGCATGTGTAAGAATGGGCAATGTCTTTGCTTTATAGAGCCTGTATAACAACTAAGTGAGAAACCCATGAGGATTTCGAGCAAAGCTCCCACCTCAGATCTCCACCCATCACCACTACTTAGTGCTTCGTCATTGTGGCTGCGTCACCGCCTCCCTGTGGAAACCCCATCGATACTTTCCAAGTAGTCCTAAAGGTAAACACCGGAATTAATGGCAACAAACTAAAGGTGGAGAAACCAACCAGAGGAGACTACTGCGTGCTCAGGTATGACTCGCTGTTTCAGACGCCACCGCTTGTGTTTACATTGCACACCTTTTTCTTGCCAGGCTTTTCGTGCCGTGTTTTCTTCACGACGGCGGTTCGTTAAGAGTTCAGTGCAACGCATTTAGAGGGATTATACAAGGTCAGGAATATTTGTGGTAGGGGGGGAAAGGAAGTAGGATTCCTAACCTACTGCAGTATTTTGAGTTCATAAGAAAAAAGCCCACAAATGTCTGCAAAGGTGTTAGCCTGCCTCCAATGCATCAGAGGCTCTAGGCTCCAAATACTTTAAGTACTTAGCATAATTGGAAGAATACAGATTGCAGTACTTGTGTAGTAATAGCATAAAAACTAAACGTCTGTTTATTAATGCGAGGAAAAAACTAGAAGCCAAGAAGAAAACATTTGGTCATGTAATTACTTTGACCTGACAACTGATGAGTCACCTATAACCAGGCCTATTTCTTCCCTTTTCTATGCTTCAAATGGTGCTAACACTGTATGCTTTACCTTAACAGGTAATACTATTTATTAGAATTATGTATAATATTATTGTACACCTCAGCTTATGCACTGTCAGCTTTTAACTAAATCCTTAAAACCTGTTCTGTTTAAACAGAAAAGTATTTTTCTTAACTCATGCACTTGTGTCTCCCCCCTCTCTCTTGACCTGGTCACCCCATCTGCGACTGCGCATGCATTATGAAATGACCAACGTGGACATAATGTGAGTATTATCCCATTTAATTTGAATGAAAGGCATTTGTGCTGTTGTTGCAGTAATGGCGTGATTGAGTTATTACACAAAATAATTGCTTTGTGGGTGCTGTGCTGATGTCTTACAATGATTGTTAACCTGTCAAACAGTGTCTCCTAATGCACCAGAATGTAATTCATAGGTAATGCAGAGTGTTTGTATAATTAAACAGCCCTGTTCAGCTGCAAAGAAGCATTTCATTTATATTAAGGAAACACTCCCCTAAAGTCATAGCTCATCAATCTTTAGAGAGATGATTAAATATTAATTATTGATTATTTCTATTTTAAGCCTTTGGTTTGGGTTCAGACTGCAGACTCCATCAGTAGTTTATGCATACTGGAGATATGTCTCTTGTCTGTAAATAATTTTCTACTATCCTTTCTATATGTGGGGGTAGAGTCAGCCCTTTCTCCCTATCTGGGGAAAAGAAAATTTTTTTTTTTTTTTATTGTATAATTAAGATC
>VUQS01003037.1:14433-25326 GCA_015108495.1 Heterochromis multidens
AGAGAACAAAAAAAAAAAAAAAATTTTATATAAAAAAAAAAAAAAAAAAAAAAAAAAAAAAGTTAAAATTTAGACCATTTTATACGTGAACGATCAGTCATTAGCGCAGTTATTAATTAAATAATTTAGCTTGCGGATTGTTTCGTTAAAAAAAAAAAAAAAAAACTATGTTGCTGCATCTTTACAAATTAACAGCAGTCTGGAGGCAGCGGTGTGTTGTTGTTTTGTGTAAAATAAATAAATAAATAAATAACAATGAATGGACATGCATGTTATCGCTCTGCTAAAAGAGGGCGCATTTGGACATTTCAGGAAAACTGCATTTTTTTTAAAAGACACATCCGTTATTGTAGTCATCGTGAAATATTACGCTTAAATAAATGATAAATGCTCATGAATTATAACAATACAGGGAAAAAAAGCAAATATATTATATGTTAAATTTTGTTTTTTGTTTTTTTTTTTTCTAGCAGCTGCTCCTCTTTACACAAAGTAGGCACTAGAAAGATTTAAAAGTTTTCACTGTGATGCATGAGAATGGCATATTTTGGTTCCCTAAATCATATGTGAAATGGGTGTTATTGCTGATGGTGCTCTTGTGTCTGTCTTCCCTGTAAGGTGCAGATGTTCAGTTGTTGTTGTTGTTTTTTTATTTGTGCTGCTTCAGAGACGGCTCTTCTTTGGATTTCATTTCCTGCCTGACATGACTTGCTTTGGGAGTATATTATAGGTTAAAAATATCCATCTTTGCCAGAGGGCTTCATGTGTGAATGTCTGTCTGTTCCTGTCTGCGCACTTCAGAGCAACTCATCCAATAAGCCTCATCTCCATTGATGATACTGCTGAATATATATAGTCAGATAATCTTTTATGAAGCGCTGCAGATGTGACGTAGGAAGGATGAGGGAGAGTCGGGGGCTGAACTAATGCAGCAGAACTGGCAAGTGCTTGCATGAGCAGCAGAGGTTAAAAATAACAGATAAGACCTAGGTGCTCGGGGTCTCCTGCACTGCTGAATCAGCAGTGATGTGGACACAGAGCTGCTGAAGTGATACCGAAGGATGTTTTTGGTCCTTCTGCGTGAGAGTGAGGTCATCCAGGTCCCAGAAGAGCTTGCTGATGTTAATCCTCTTTTGGGAGTTATGATGCATTCGAGCAGTTAGACTACTACTCTGTTGTATGAGCATTACTAAACAGGGAACAGACTACACATCCCTTAGAGCCATTTGCTCTTTGAATATTAAACACTAAGTAAAAAATAATTTAACATAACCCTTTCACAAATAATTCTGAGATTAAATTATACATTTTTTCACTTAAATATAGGAAATTGAAGAACAACACAGTACTGATTTTGAATCTTTTAACATATCTGTATTTCTTTGTGTATGGAACATAGAAAGAAGCTTTCTTTCATAATGTGCAGTAATGTACAGAAATATTATTACTTCAATAGGCTGCGGCTGAGGTAATGTTGGAAATGGATTCTAAATTGCTTTCAGGGCAACCGCAGTAAATCAATCATGGTACTTGATTGTTTTCCCATGTCGGTTCATGTTACAGCATCACACTCACAGACACCATCTGTGTGTATTGATTAGTGTGGCACTGGGTTTGGGATAGGTTTACACTGATAGCCAGACTAAAATAAACCACTGTAAGCCAACACCGTTTGTTCGAGTGTCCTCTTGTTCACACAGCAGATTGGGTCCAGAATCCATGATTGCTACATTTAATTTGTTGTAAGAATCAATCTACGCTGTCAGTCCATAATCTTCAAAGTATACGGTAGCATTTTACATCTTGTGATCATTTAAAAAAAGTATGGATGAGCATTGTAAAGACTAAATATTATTAGAACTCCCTGCCTATGTGTTTGTATTCAGTGTTGCTAGGCAGGCTTCTATGTTAACCGTACACGAATAGGTTAGTGAGGCACGTGTTAGCGTGTATGTTGTCATGTGTGCCTCTGTTTGCTCGGAGAGGTTAATAGGAGCCACCATGTGGCCAGGGGGGCTGATGTCTTGGCCTTCAGTTCATTTCTGTTGATTTTCATCCAGGTAGGCGGGGCTCCAGATAAAACCATGAATCAGCACAGCGGATCACCTCTGTGCTTTGGCCAGCTTTTCTTTTTCCTCACACACACATACACACACACACACACACAAACACACACGCATACAGATGCATGCACAACAGAGCTGGCGAATCAGGGTGGAGGGAGACAGTGAGAGAGATACTGTAGGCAGGTAGATGGAGATAATCTCACTTGGTCACTTGGGGGCTGATTAACTCTAAACTCCTTCTAATTCCTTAAGCCTACTGTCAGTGCCCAGGAAACATGCTTTCATTATGTTCTAGTATTTAGACATCGTTACTGTTATTCAGGAAGTCACACTCATTTTAAGTCAGTGGTCAGTACTGGTAAGAAAGGGGCAGTATACTCATTCAGATTAAATCCGTTTTCAAAAATTGGGCTCTAAGTGGAATTGTGTGTACAGGTGCAAGTGTGCACACATGTATACACATGTGTTGTGAACAGGAATAGATATGAGGTCGTCTGTAAAGGCCAACTAATGAGTCCCTGCTTCCTGCGCACACGTTGCTATTTATATACTATACCTCCTCCTCCTCCGTCTCTGCAAGCTCTTCTTCATTCAGCCCTCTCCTTTCATTTCATTACACATGTACACAGCAGTGCTGCAGCGTCACCGGCAAATAATATGAAGGTTTTAGTAGCGAGACAAACACTGAGAATAATAAAGAATTAGAGTTTTGATTGGGTGGTTGGGTTAGCATCAGTTTAAGCAATTATTCCAATGGGAAGAGGGAATACATTAAAGCATATGTATTATGATTATTATTATGATTATTACTTTTTCTCGTAAGTCAGATTCACTGAATCATGTCAAATCTTTTCAGATTTTAATCTTGTGGGAACATTCAGATAAATTCAAAGTAAAATAAACTCTAAATCACATCCTCTTTCAACCCCAGTTCTGTGTTCGCACCTGATCCAGCAGCTCACTTATGCTAGAGGGTGGCCTACTTCATCTATAATTTAGCTCATTAGAGACACTAATTATTTGGTATTGAGGGCAGTTTTCTTTTTCTTCAGTACAGCAGCATTTCATCCATTCACATCCACATGTAAGAGGAAGAACAATTCGTCACATTACTGGAAATTAATAGTGAATTGAGAGATCCTGTGGCGTGGCTGTCGCTGTCTCAATTGGTCAGGATGCAGGTTTGGCCTGCTCAGCTGGCTGACAGCAGAGATGTTAGATAGGCAACACAAAATGGAGGAGGCAGCAGACACAAGCTCAGCTGGTCCATTAGGAGCATGTCTGCTTTCTGACAATCAGAATTGAGATGACAGAGCACTAAAAGACCCAAAGGAGACTGTGAGCATTGATGCATACCAGTGTGTGTGTATGTGCATATGTGTGCATGTGTGTGTGGTGACCTAGGGAATAGGCCTACGGGGGGTCTTATGGGGGGAAGGGTAGGCAGGATTAGTAATAGTGTTCAGCACAGTTATTGGTCACTGGACACAAACAATGGGAGGGCTAAAGAGGATTTGGTCTTGTGTGTACCCCCTCCTCCTCTCCTGCTGTCCTGCAGTGCCAGTGGGAAGTGGATGGTATAGCGGTCCGGGCTGCACCCAATGGGGCGGCCCTGTGCATCTGGAAGATTGGCCCGTCTGCCCGTCTAGCATTTCCCCTCCCCCACTCCACCCAGTGCAGGGTGGGACTTGAACTACATATGGATGAGACAAAAACACAGCCACATTAGTCACCAGACGAGACCTAGTTCGGAGAGTGTGCATATCGGCATAGTTGAAATTAGGAATTGATTGTGATGTGAGTGACTGTAACTTGCTTAAGAGAGGTGTTGTGTGATTGCATAATACCTGCAGTTTATTTTAGTCCGCTGTGTGATTTAATCAGCTGGTTAGAAGTTTCTAAATATACCAGATCTATCTTCAAGCTGCCACCCCAGATGATCAAAGTTGTGTTCACTAAAAGGCCCGCATACTGTGACTGCAAGTCATTTGATCATAATAATATGGGCAAGTATTCTTGCTCCGTTACATATTGGCAACAGTCTTCTCCAACTGAGTGAGGTTGATAAGGGCAAGAGGTAAAATGAGATGGATGCAAAACCCCTAAGAAATTTTTTTTAATCAAATCAAATTAAGATTTGTTAAATTAGTTACTTGTTACTTGCTGACATATATAATAATAATACTATGCAGAACAAAATGTGACTGAAGTAACAGTAAAGCTAATTTACTGACCTGTAATTTTAGACATTAAGAATAATAAGAATAAGAATAACTTTATTGATCCCAGAGGGAAATTCATAAGAATTGTCTTTAAAAATCTATTTATAAATAGTTTATTCAGCGATAAATATTAATAATTTATTGGCTTATTTATCTCATTTTATGGCCTTTATTGTCATATCACCTCATTCCAGTGCCTTAGATGACCTAAGCATGAGGGGCGTGTGTGAGTTGAAGAGCCAGGCATGCTTGATGTAGACAGTGCTAATAGGCAAATCCGGAGCAGAATGCCTCCTTTGTGTCAGGGTGCTTTAATGAGCCTGTTGTGAGAACTCCATGCAGACAGAGAAACACTCTTCAACAAGAAGGGCTATTGTGTGATGAAATTATGTTTGTGCATGTGTAAATACGTATGTGTGTTTGAGTCACAGTGCAATCTGTAGGTGGCTCCATGTTTCGTGGAATAAGGCTGTTATGGCACTCTTAAGAGTAGACAGCTAACAATACATTGAAGCAACAATGTAAATTACTGTAAAAATAGCTTATTGTTAATTGCTCTTGATTAGAGTATGAGCCAAAATTTAAGAGAAAATAAGGAGGGATGGGTATAAATAATCCTTTTACCTATAAAATGTCAAAAAAATGTATTAAAAAAGTCTGAAAATGTATTTTTTCGAACTGTTGGTCCAAAACTGTGTATGTCTAAATTAAGTTTTAAGTTAACCTTGATTGTTGTTTTCCAGCACTGTGACCTTTCTTTATCTCTGACTCCCTTCTGTTTCACCTTTACAGTGGCTACCATGACAACAGAGGCAACTGCTGTGACTGAGGCAGACACTGAGGGCAAGCAGAAGACCAGAGGTGCTGAGCCTGAACCTGAACCAGAGGACAAGCAGAAGACAGAGGCAGCAGCGTCTGAGCCAGAGGGGGAGCAGTTGAGCAAGAAGGCCCAGGAGCAGGTCACTGAGCCTGGGCCTGCCGATGCAGCGACCTCCCCTGAGGAGGAGCAGTTAAAGCCTCGTACCAGGACCTCTGCTGGTAAAGGCCTTTCTCGTCTCTTCTCCTCTTTCCTCAAACGCCGGTCACAGTGCTCCGAGGAAGAGGTGTTTGAGGCAGAAAAAGCCAGAGACGAAAAGGCAGACAAAGAGGAAAAAGCAGATAAGAAAGAAGAGGAGAAGGTGGAAGAGGGGAAAAGTGAAGACAAGGAGGCCAAAGCAGAGGAGGAAAAACCAGAGGTGAAAGAAGTGAAAAAGAAAGAAGACAAAGTAGAACCAAAAGAAGAGAAAAAGAAAGTAGAAGAAAAAGTAGAGAAGAAAGGCAGTAAAAAGAAAAAGAAAGAGGCGAAGAAGAAAGCAGAAGAAAAGGATGAAGAGAAAGTGAAAAAGGAGGAGACAAAAAAGGAAGAGGAAAAGTTGCCAAAAAAAGAGGAGCAAAAGGAGGAAGAGAAGAGACAGCAGACTGTAGAAAAGGAGGAGAAAAAAGAAGAGGAAACGAAGGAAACTGCTGAGGTCAAAGGCAAGGGGACAGACGTTGGAAAGAAGGAGGAAGAAAAAGTTGACAAAAAGGTGGCAAAGAAAAAAGAAAAAGAGGAAAAGTTAAAGAAAAAAGAAGAGGAGAAAGCAAAAAGGAAAGCAGAGGAAGAAGAGAAGGTAAAAAAGAGAGAAGAGGAAAAAGCAAAGAAGAAAGAAGAAGAAAAAGCCAGAGAAGCCGAGAAAGCAAAGAAGAAAGAGGAGGAAAAAGCTAAAAAGAAGGAAGAGGACAAAACAAAAGACGAAAAAGCTAAAAAGAAGGAAGAGGAAAAACCAAAAGAGGAGTTGAGGAAAAAAGAAGAGAAGGTAAAAGAAGAGGCAAAGAAAACAGAGAAAGAAGAGGAAGAGGCAGAGCCTGAAGAAAACGAGAAGGAAGAGGTAAAAGAAAAGAAAAAAGAGAAGGGAAAGAGCAAAGGAAAGAAGGAGGAGAAGGAAGTGAAAGAGCCTAGTGAGGAGCAGGTGAAAGCACCGATTGCTGCTCCTGAGCCCGAGCTTAAAACAGAGCCAGACATTGAACAGGCTGCTGATCAGCACTCAATAAGCAGCACAGAGGTGCAGGTGAGTGCAAGTCCTGACAATCTTACATTAAGAATAATTGTTCTTAAATCTTCCTTCAAACTTTGTTGCTAAGATTTAGATGAGAGGATCAGTAGCACCTTATTTCCCTAAGATTAATACCAAAGTAGAACCAGTAGGTTCAGTTGGTTTAGCTTAGCATAAGCATTAGAAATGTAAAGAAATGACAAGCCCTCCTAAACAGACCTCCAAAGCTTACTTGTCAAACAATATATTTTGCTTGTATAACCCAACCAAAAAAAAAACAAAGCTAACCCTAAAAACAGATAGTGGTAAAAACAGATAGTGGTTTTATTTGGAGTAAAATGCAGTTTTATTTTTAAGCCAAGTGCCGTGACTACCGTGATTTCACTCTGCTTGCAATGTCAGTGCGATAACAAGATCCCAGGAAGTTATTTCCTCACTGTAATCCCATCCTAAAACAAAAGCTAAAAAGATTTGAGAGAAAGTCTTTCTCTGCTGATGTGGTGCCGGTGCCTAATCTCGAATCGGTTCTGTGCGTTTCCACTGATTTAAAAAGACCGGTGTTCTATTTCTGGCACAAAAGTTAAAAAAATTGAAGTCAGAGGCCAATATAAATGATTTTCAGCCATTTAGACAAAGCATTCTTTATGAAAAGTTGAAACAAATAAATGTAATGATTTATAATATTCGGTTCTCATGGCGGTCAAAATGCTGGCTGGTTCTCAAAAGGTACTCATGGTCGAACAGGCTCGGCCTGGCACTGGTGTTAGAGACTTCCAGAGATGCTGGTAGGCAGATTGACAGATTGATCTAACTCTAGCCATGAAGGCAAATAACAGTATTTTACAAAACAATGGTTTTTAAAGGACAAGATTAAAAAGAACATCACTGTAGACAAAGGTTATAAAAATGCACTTCATGCTGCTGATTGGGTTGTAGAAGAGGAAACCATGTTTTTCTTTATAATGAATTTTTAATGTGGAAAGCTTGCTCAGTGAGCATAACTGTGCTTACTTGGGCTTAAAGCTTGGTCTGAGATGACCCATGTTGGTTTGAACTAACACTAGTATCAACAGCTGGATTTGTTCT
Organism: Heterochromis multidens; assembly: GCA_015108495.1. Classification (NCBI taxonomy): domain Eukaryota; kingdom Metazoa; phylum Chordata; class Actinopteri; order Cichliformes; family Cichlidae; genus Heterochromis; species Heterochromis multidens. The sequence goes on from VUQS01003037.1 coordinate 21,880, forward strand.
GGATTATTTGAGTACTACCTTTGTGTAGTGCTCTTTATAATGTCTCCCATATTATTTTCATCTCTGTGACACACTTTTGGCAATTATCTTATTTTGACTCCTTTAGCCAGCCCAAGAGGAACACAAGGAAGAAGCTGTGATAAAGGAGCTTGAAGTAGTGGAAGAAGTGATAAAGGAGGACACAGAGAAAAAAGTGGAAGAACCAGCAGAAAAGAAAGAACCAGTCAAAGGAGAGGAAAAAGCAAAGGAGCAGGCAAAGAAAGAGAAGCCTGTAAAAGAAAAGATAGAAAAGAAGACTGAAGAGGCTAAAGGCTCCAAACGTCAGAAGACCATGCAGTGCAAAGTCACCCTACTGGACGACACTCAGTTTGAGTGTGAACTTGATGTAAGTGATTCCCTCCCAAAATTCACCGTTGTTCTGTTTGCCGGGAACTGAAGAATCCCCCTCACCCTGTGCCCATTTGTCTGCGTTTCTCTTTTTCATTTAGAAACATGCTAAAGGCCAAGAACTTTTTACAAAGGTGTGTGACCACATCAACCTGCTGGAGAAAGATTACTTTGGCCTCGCTCACTGGGAAACCCCAACCAGCAAGGTAGGATGGTTTATACCCTTCTGTAGTTTTGATTATTAGGAGCATAACTGGATAATGTAAATTACAGTGAACAAAAAAGTGAGCAAATTTATTTCCTACATTTTGTGCAGACATGGTTGGAACCCACCAAAGAGATACGGAAACAGGTTGCAGGTGCTGTTTATGAGTTTACATTCAGCGTGAAGTTCTACCCTCCTGATCCAGCACAGCTTACTGAAGACCTAACCAGGTGAGTGTGTATCAAGTTAAAGCAATGGATCAACATGATATGAGGCAATAGGGAGTTTTTGCATTGCATTTGGACAGATTGTTTAGGTTTGGACAGAGCTAGGCTAGTTGTTTAACCCCAGCTTCCGGTATTAGCGCTAACTGCCCGTTAGCCTACTGAAATAAGAGTGGTCTCATTTAACTCTCAAGAAAAAAAAACGTGACTCCATATAATGTAGCCAAGGTTATATTATTGTGTTATTTCTCATGAAAAACAGAATAAAGGCTTTTAAATCTTTATAGATTAACTTCCTTTTTCCTTTCACATCTTCTCCAGGTACTTTCTGTGTCTCCAGCTGAGGAAGGACATTATGCGTAGTGTTCTTCCCTGTTCCTTTGTTACACTGTCCCTGCTGGGCTCCTACACAGCCCAGTCAGAGCTTGGAGAGTATGACCCTGAGCTCCATGGAACAGACTACGTTAAAGATTTGAACCTGGCCCCTGGACAGAGCAAAGAGCTGGAGGAAAAAGTGATGGATCTGCACCGCACATACAGGTCATTAAGGAGTTTGATTGAAATAAATTGTGATGGCGTTGTCTCGACACACTGTTTTTAAGTCTAAGCACACACACATTTGAAGCAACATAATTTCTTTTCAAAGCTGCTTGTAGATGATTTGGCCTTAAAATGATCCCGACAATAAAACATGTCTTTCAATCGAACCTTCTCATATGTGTATCCAGGTCAATGAGTCCAGCCCAGGCTGACATGCAGTTTCTGGAAAATGCCAAGAAGCTTGCCATGTATGGAGTTGACCTGCACCAAGCCAAGGTATGTTTTTTTTTTTTTTTTTTAATTTTATTTATTTATTTATTTTTCTGAATTAAAATTCTGAATCTGTTTGGATGAATGCTTTGCTGGTTAATATGTGGTCCAGTCTTTTTCATGGAAATATGTGACAGTGGAAGCATGTATTCATTTCCATTAATTTCTTTTAATTTTTTACAATAGCATCATTGTATTGCATCAGTAGCATCCAGATTTAATTACAAAATTGATGTCAGCCCCCTTTTGAAAAAAAGGAGAGATTAATAACATCCTAAACTCCATGACCTCAAACCACAATCTTATTTTGTGAGAAAGTCTGCCCCCCAGTGACTGTTTATTGTAAGTGCAGGCTGGTGGTGTTTAGTGATGGATGTAAATCTTCCATCCTGTTTTTTGCACACAGGATCTGGACGGTGTTGACATTATGTTGGGCGTTTGCTCCAGTGGTCTGATGGTTTACAAGGACAAGTTAAGGATCAACCGCTTCCCTTGGCCCAAAGTGCTCAAGATCTCTTACAAACGGAGCAGCTTTTTTATCAAAATCAGACCATCAGAGGTAAATCTCACTTTACATAGTTTGTATGTTTGTCTTATATTGATTTTCATGTTGTTCTACTACATCCAAACCCACATCCAAATTACATACGTTTCCTCTGAATTCCAAATATCTGGTAGCTTAGCCTCAAAACAGTGTGAAGAACTGATTTCTCTGTGTGTAGGATTTAGTCAAGGACGCGTTTCACTGGACAGATCCCTTGGACTTATTTTTTTTTCTCAGCCGAAGTGTCTCTTACAAAATTAGGCTTGTAATTATACCGTTGGTTTTTATTGTTATTGGTTTTCCTATACACACAAATATAACTGTACAACTGAGCTGATTGATTCAAGATTGTGGTATTAAACCAAAATGATAGAAGGAGAAATTCAGATTTTTAGATATCTTTCTTTTTTAATATTTAACACCAAAGATGTCATTTCTTGAAGTAGTTAAGTTGTTAATTTTCATTACATTTTTCAAATTTTAAGTAAGATTTGAAAAAACAAGTATTTATAATTAATTTGTAGGGGTTTTATTAGTTTTATCAATGATTTTGATCATTTCATTACAGATCATAAAGTTAAAATACACATTAGAATAAACTAATAAATAAAGGGTACAACAAATAACACAACAGCTTACACATTTAAAAATGTAGATATTACAGAAGAAGAACATTATGAAAAGTTAAAAATGAATTTTGGATAATGTGTGGGATTAGCTGCGCTAAAATAAAGACAGAGTGCTCACTGTGAAACAGAGAGAACAGCTGATTCTAGTGTTAAAGAAAACTATGTTTCAGAACGGTTACATCAGCTTCATATTATGTACAGAATATTGTCATCAACATGAAGTCATTAAATTTGTCTTTTGTTTCTTCGCTTTTAGCAAGAACAGTATGAAAGCACCATTGGTTTCAAACTGCCCAACTACAAAGCCTCAAAGAAGCTGTGGAAAGTTTGTGTTGAACATCATACCTTCTTCAGGTAACAACAGTTTGATTCTGAGTAATACTTTCTTGCCTGGCAGCATAGTTCATTCCTAGGTCCTCCCTATGCACTAGTTAATTGGCTCCTCATGCCACCTTAAGCCCTGTATTGGCTCCAGGACAGTTTTAACAAAAGAGGAAAAGCTGAACACCCTTAAAGCTTTTGTCTGCTTAATAAGATAAACCAAACATGTTGCTAATCTTTTTACATAACAATGATCCTTTTTTTTTTTTTTTTTTTTTTTTTTTTTTTTTTTTTATATTTTTTTTTTTTTTTTTTTTTTACTTTATT
>VUQS01003045.1:1308-15571 GCA_015108495.1 Heterochromis multidens
TAGTCAAATTTTTTTTTTTTTTTTTTTTAAATAGTGGAAAAGTGATTAAAAAAAACAGTGTGAGCGCACAGTCTCTGAGTGGCGTGTTTTTCAGAGAACATGCAGCTCCTATGAACAGTACCAGCAGAGCCACATAATGCCCTGTTCAGTAGCAGAGGGAGCATGAGCAAGTCGCACATACGCAGGATGTGAGGAAAGAGCAAAGTGGGATTAAAAAGAGTGGTGGTGGAGATGCATCGTGGGTAATATAATCCTTAACTGGGGCAAAATGAGAGGATAGATGGATGGCTAAATAGATGACTCCCCCACCATCCCCCAGGGTAAATGGCAACCCCCAGCCCCTCCCTGTGAGCAAATCCACCACCCTCCATCTGTGACTGTGCTTTTCAAGCAACTTTCGCTGCTCAAGTGTTACACCGAGAGGCAGCGAGACGGGTTTTTATTCCATCAGGAAGTCTGTGATGTTGACTTAAGACAGAGAAGAATGGAAACCAAACACTTAGAGTTTCCTGAGAAAAACAAAGCTGAAACCTTCGGTGCGGGATGCAAAGAAAATGTGTTTGTTCCTATGATTGTATGAGTGCTGAGTGCAGCAGTGGTATCCAACCTTTTTGACAAAAGGGGGCTACTCGCTTCTATTGGTTTTGACCAGTTTTTCTAACATTTATCTTCCTTAGGTTGGGAACCACTGGTGTCTACACTGAGCACATACTGCATATGAGTGACATGGACAGAAGAGTTAACAGATCAGGGAATCAGCACAGACACGTGGGCTACAAAATTATCTGTAGCACCCTGTGAGGAGTACGATTTAAGCTTTGATCATGCACAGGATTCAACAGGAAAATCCATTTTTAACTTAATATGATGTATGTTTTTTTTTTTTGTTTGTTTTTTAAGTCTTGCCTTGAACATTGGGTTAAAAATCTGGTTTTCCTGTTAGTCCTTATGCCATCTGTTACATAAACAGCACAATACAGTGTACCCCCCCCTATCTGTCCGTGATGTGGAGTGAGCTGCTCCTCTTTTACACTGTCTTCCTCGCCGTTAGTACCCTAACGATGCTTCCCACTCCTCCAGCTGCCAGTGCCTGTGAACACAGGAAGAGAAAAACAGGGTCAGGCTGATTTCCTCCTACAAGAACAGGGTCTCAGTTCAGTAAAAAAAATCTGATCCCGTCTTCAGAGTTGGAGCCCAGAGTTAGCCGTTTTCACACCTAATCGGGAGAATTAGATTACACTGTCTGCAGTCGCCCTTTCTCACATGAAACACACTACAGGACATAGTCCACTTTAGCTGCATTCTACTACTGGAAATATGCATCCACTGGCCGCTTCATTAGTTACACCTCGCCTCTTCGTGGCACCAATTCAACAAGGTGCTGAAAACATTCCTCAGAGGTTTTGGTCCATATTGTCATGACAGGTATGTATATCCAGTAATAACATGAAAGATTTGTTGTCTTGATCATGTCTACATGCCTAAATTCACTGATTATTTATTTGCATTAACAAACAGTTGAACAGCTGTACCTCACAAAGTGGCCAATACGTGCATTTGTTTAGGTGACGTGTTGCCTGGATAGAACAAGCAGCAGGCAGGACTCACTCTGAATTCTCAGAGTTTTTCCTGTGCTTCTCTCACTTTGTCTCAATCAGTCACTAACTTTGTAATAGGGAGCTGGCAGGTTAACGACTGTTTATTGTCCGATTTGACTGTGTCGGACAGTCACATTCTTACATTCAGGCTGTAGTGCATGTGTGAAAATGACTTTGGTCCACCACAAACTAGCCTTCATATTCCTTAAACCATCTGAAAATACAAACCTAGTTTTAAGAAAGACAAAATTCATACAGGGATTGAGAGATAAGTAAAAAAAAACAACATTAATATATTCCTAAAGCTAAAAATATAAAAGAAAAAAACGTTCCCAAGTCATCGTTGATAAACCAATTATACAAAAAGAGACAGTAGGACTCCAGAGGCTTGGACCATTTATTAACTCCTCCTGCAACTTGAGCTAATTTATGTGTACAGGCCAAAGTCAATAGAGAAGGCACTAATCTGCTGTATCAGATCAAATAATGACCTCATCTGTATGTTCTTAATCTAAGAAGATTAAGATTCTTTACATCGAGTTCAAATACTGTAAGTTACAAACATAACCCAAGGCCTCCAACTGATTTTCATACACTAGTTTAGCACAATTTAACCTTGAAAAGGTGGTGGTGTAAAGTTAGCCTAACTAGTGTGATTAATAAGGTGAGAAACACGTTGGGAGTTTTGGAAGCGGAATGAGTATCAGTACAGAAAAAGTTTCATTTTTTCATGCATAAAAGTCTATCGTTTTGCCTCAAGAAGACTTTGGGGAATTTTCCTTTAAGTTCATCACTAAATCCGACAGTGAGGTGGAAATATTTACCTTTTCATGCCACTGCAGCAGGACCGCGCTGCTGTTTTCTGACGGCCTCTCGAAACCTTTGTAGATGTATTTCATCAGCAGGTCCACACCGTTCTTGTCGAGCGACTGCACGCCTTTCTCGATGTCACTGCTCTTGAAGGCGCTGAGCACCTTCAGCACCAGACCCTCCGCACGGTCCTGGTCAGGAGACCAGTTCAGTTAGTTACTGTACTGGCTCTAAAATGATCAATCACTGCCACTAGACATCAGCCGGATTATCAGGTGAATTATTTACTGAATTCCAAAATCATTTCCAACCTAAGAACCTGAGCTGCACACGCACTGAAATGACATTAGTTTTAAGATGCTGGAGATCTGCTACTTTCTACTGTGTGTGTGTGTATATATATATATATATATATATATATATATCCAAGAAAAACCACTCAAATTGTTTAAGTTTGGAGAGATAAAGAAGAACCAAATGTCGCACCTAATATTCCAAGTCAAGAGTCTAAAGGCCCTAAAAGCGATACATTAAAATGTGTTGGCGCTTGAAGCTTTACTGACAAGGAAAACTGAGCTCACCTTGACGTTCTGGTTCTTTGTGTTGATTGGTGGGTTCTTCAGTACCGCATGTAAAGCCTCCATGAGATTTCCTGTGCAGGAAAGGTTAAGGAAGCAGCAGAGCAAAGACCCACCTCTGCATCACAGCCGACGTAAAGGTAATTACTGGATATACAAGCACTGGCGTATTACAAAAAACACACATTAACACATTTAAGAGAATTATTGCTGCAACAGATACATTCATTCTGGCTCACCATAACACTGTGTGTCCTCCTGTCAGTAAACAAAGCAAAGCATCATAAATCACGTAAAGGTAGAGGAGGCTGCCTACTAATCTGAAGGCTCCCCTAGTCTGCATGTCAAAGCATCTTTAATCAAGATACTCAACCCCATGGAATCCACGGGAATAAAAAGTGTTTAGGCACAGGAAAAAAATCACGTGTATGAATAAGTGAATGAAGCCTGAGTGCTTAAACAGAGCAGAAAAGTGCTATTTAAGTTCAGTTTACTTGTGTATGGATACTGCCCCCCACTAAATACACAAAAAGAAAATACGTTTGTTATACAGTGATTGCTGAGGGCTGCACGGGTTGATGAGTTTTATTTTGAGTTTCCTCTTTTGTAACGTGACCTGGGAGGACTTGCTCAATGGGGAAGTGCAGCACTTTATGCCGTACATGGCCTTAAAAGCTGCGATTGCCCTCTGCGGGATGCTGGACACCCTGAAATGTACCTGCTGCATCAGAGAGAAAACAGACCTCGGCAGGTTTTGTGAGGCTGGATGGTGAACTCTGTGAACCTGTTCAATCTTGGAGCAGAATCCCCGGAATGTGACTGTCAGGCAAGTCAGGACAGTCACTGGCCTGCTAGCAAAACGCCCATCCATACAGCTAGCATCCGCAAAAGCTTAATGAAGAATGTGCAGATAAATGTGAGCCTTACATGCGCACTGCCCGGGCCACTGCGGCACTTTCATTCAGCACATCGTGTAGGCTACCGGGCGGGCTGGTTACTCTTGTAAAGGATATTGTCTGATGAGTGAGTCCACCTCTGCCTCGTCAGGACCCAGCTGATTTTCTCCTCCGTCCTCCTCGTCCACAAATTTGTTCTCGTCGTACTCGTCCACGTCCACTCGCCTGAAGCGGGCGGACACGGTATTCTTCGACATGACGGCGGCGGTTCGGGTGATTTCTCTTAAACTAAAAAGAAGAAGCGTTTACGCTCCGGTTCGGTCTTTTTTTTTATTTTCTGCAGTGCTTTTCTTTGATACTGGCTGTCACTGGCAGACAGGCGGCTTCCTGGCTTCCCCTTCTTTCCTCATCGCCGTTGTTTTGACTTCCGTTGACTCAATTGACTCAACGCCGCCCTGTGGCCAAAATGTGCGCCTGCAGGTCGGTGGATGCAATTCGTCTTCTGGCCCCCAGAGGGAGATCAAACCAAAGAAATAGTACCGCGGTAATCGAGCCGTACTTTAGCGGTGTGGTATTTATACTGCTCAAAAATTAAATTAAATTAAATTAAATTAAGGAAACACTTAACAACTTTTGGGAACAGATGAACAACTGTTATTTTTTATTTTTGGTGTGATTTTGAATTCCGCCCTTAAAGGGTTGGTGATTTTGGTTTACACTGACTGTTCAGCTTTTTGGGATTCTTTTACCTGGATTATTGAGCATGCATCAAGAGATTTAGTAGGCTATGTTAGTAAAGATTTTCAACTTGAATATTTAATTAATCAACATCCCTTAATTTTTTTCAACAGTGTGTTTTAATCTACCAACCCAAGAGATTTTTGACTTACCAAAAGAAAAAAAGAAAGAAAGAAAGAAAAAGTAAAACGCTCACAGTGTTCCAGTACACCTTATGAAACAAAAGCATGAACAGCATAAGTGTAACATTTATCTCTCTAGGTCATGTTTGTAAGTTTGCTTCAAAACCTTCTCTCCCTTATCAGATGTGGGGTAAAGAAAAATATATTCACCTTACTTTATTTTATTTTATTTTATTTTATTTTGAGCAGTGAAATATTAATATTTTCTAACATTTAGCTACAAATTATTATTTATTAAAATTAATTAATGTGTGCACTTTTAAGTAAGAGAGACTGGGGTATGTTTCTCTCAGTTATTCTGAGACAGTTTGGACTAAACCAACCAAATTTTGATATATTTAACACATCTGTCTGATAGCTAAAGATAAATACATCTGACATCTTTTTTTTTTTTCACTGTCTTTATTTGAGTCTAAAAAGATTGTAGTTGATGTTGCACCAACCACAACTCTGGGGACAGGTGTAACCGTCCCTTGTTGCAACTGTCCCCAGTCTCCCCTATAAACTTCTCCACAGTTTACCAGTGTTTACAGCCCTGATTTTATTTTGTTTATTTTTATTATTCTTTTTTTTTTAATTTTATCTCATATCAGAAAGAAAGGAAGAGAATTTTAGGATGATTTCATAAATGATGCATTTGTGGAAAAGATTCTATATATAGTTTCTTTTAACCTTTATTACACATTATTAATAGAATGAAATTGTTTTCCAACACATATTCATAAATCCAAGTAGTTTGGCCCTTGGCTTTCTTTCATAGTGTTTCTATCAATGTCAAGAAGGACAATAAGAGAATTTTTACTGTTAGAAAAAACAAAATTAAACGTTAAAAATTACAGTTAAAAAAAAGTCAACAGAAAACAAAAAGTAAGAGGTAAACAAAACAAAGTCAACAAAAGAAAAACTGCTACACCACTGTGAAACATTCACCGACCACTCTTTTAGGTACAGCTGTTCAACTGCTCATTAACTAATCAGCTAATCACATGGCAGCAACTCAACTGTATTTAGTTCGCATGCAGCTGAAGTTCAAACTAAGCATCAGAACGGGGAAGAAAGGTGACTCTGAACATAGCATGGTTGTTGGTACCAGACAGGGTGGTCTGAGTATTTCAGAAACTGCTGATCTACTGGGATTTTACTGCACAACCATCTGTAGGGTTTACAGAGAATGGTCTGAAAAAGAGCAAATATCCAGTGAGTGGCAACTCTCTGGGTGAAAATGTCTTGTTGATGTCAGAGATCAGAGGAGAATGGCCAGACTGCTTCGAGCTGATAGGAAGGCAACAGTAACTCAAATAACCAAGCAAACAAAGTATGCATAAGAACATGTCTGGACTCACAGTTCAACATGTTGAACCCGGAAGCAGATGGGCTACAGCAGCAGAAGACCACACCAGATGTCACTTCTGTCAGCTAAAAAAAACTGGACAATAGAAGATTGGAAAAATTATGAGTCTCAATTTCTGCTGCGGCATTCAGATGGTAGGGACAGAATTTGGCATAAACAACATGAAAGCATGGATCCACACTGTCTTTTGCATCAACAGTTCAGGCTGGAGGTGGAGGTGTAATGGTGTGGAGCAACTACATGATGCTATCATGTCAATATGGACCAAAATCTCTGGGGACTGTTTCCAGCACCTTGTTGAATCCATGCCACGAAGAATTAAAGCAGTTTTGAAGGAAAAGGGGAGTCCAACCCGGTAAGAGTAATAAAGAGACCACTGAGTGTATTTCATTTTAGTTTAACTTTTGGATGAAACCAAGCCTTATCACTTTACTGTATACTGTATAAATAGCTTATTAAAAAATTTCAAAAATCCTTCTAATAATAAATTGTAAATATTGTGTGTACTTTAAGATTTTAGATAGTTAAGAAAGGAATAAAAAAAAAACCCAGAATGCATGTGAAATTTTAGCACTTAAACCTTAAGCACTTTGTGGCCTCCAGCAGAAAAACATGATCACAGTACATTAATGATCCACAGAGTCTGAATGTCTGTTTTAAGTTAATGCAGTTTTCAGCCGTGTGTTTGCCTTGGCTGAAATGGCAACAACCAGGCAATCATAACCACAGCACTGCTGCCCAAATTATAAAAACGCCATAATTTCTAATTATTTATGTGTTCCATTTAAGAAGAAGACAATTAACAGTGGCATCAAGTCTGAATATAATGTTTTGAAGGTATATATGAAATAAATGGACACCTGGGAAACAAGATGTTACGTCTGAAGGGGTTTATCCTAATGCGATCAATTTGAATCAGTAAAACAATAGATGCAAATTCTGGCTTAGCACAGATTAAACGATCCACAGATTCATGCAGTGGCCTTTATATGTGTGATATTCCTGCAATGTACCTGTATAATTCACCCCTGTGATTGCATGGATTGATAGGATCCAGATGTTTCTGCTACACTGTGGAAATCTGGGAGTCTGCTGGAGCCCATTACTGTGTGTGATGAGTCAGAAGAATTTATTTTAAATGGATTTGTAATCAGTGGCCTGCGGTGATTCCACACCGCTTCAGGTCCATGATCCGGAGGCTTTCATATGTCATATGAAAGTGCATTTTTCTCCTTGCAGGAAGTAAGACCAAATTTTCCATGTTACTAATACCCATACTCATCTCTGTTTGCATCACAGAAACAATTTGGAATAAATGCAAACTGAAGTATCTGCTTGTCAAACTGCATCACAAATGTGGGGGAGTCTTTGTTGCCTTTTGAAAACCAATATGAGCTCATATTAAATTTTGGCTTATAGTCCTGTGATGTTTCCAGGGATAATTGGCAAGCGTTTCACTGCTACGGGTCCCAACCAAAAGAAAGTAGTTCATAACACACAGGGCTTTTCTTGGAAAGCAAGTAACTAGGACACACCTATGTTTCATCAATGCCTTTTTTTTTTCTTTGTTAGAAGTAGGATCTTTTTATTTTCTTATCTGGCCTGTCTAGACTGCCCCTAGAGTAAAACAGAATAACACTGCCTATTTTCCTTACACTTCCACCTACACAGTAGAAGTATGAGAAAGCGGTGGTGACTGCACTGGAAGAAGAGAAAAGGCTAGACGTTTGCAAAACGCTGAATCCCCCCAAGAGACTCCCCACTCACACATTCATCCATAAAAAACATACATACACGTTTTCTTTTCCTTCCCTTTCCCTATGATTCCTCCACTCCCTCTCTCTCTGCCTCATACACACATTCTGGCATGCATTGGTCACGAGTGGCCTCATTGTGGGCTTTGTGGAGTGCCCCAACCTGTCTATGCTATGTGAATGACTCAGCACATAGAAGGGTGAGGATACAGGCACATACATGGCATTTATGTTTATATGCAAGTTAACAAACCCCTGAAAAAGTTCCACATGGAGTCCCTTTTATGCTGTGCAGGCTCTGAGGAAGAGCTGAAATTTTAAACAGCCTCTGAAAAGATGCCTACGTACTCCAGCTTTTAGAGTCTGGGCAAATCTGTTGGGCATCTGGCCAGGTGCTTCCGTGCCAGAGAAAAGGACTAACAGAATAGCAAACTATCCTAAGCACTTAATTAGTACTCTCACATGAGGGGAATATTGCTCTTGGATGATGATTTAATTGGGGAATGTAATAATTTAGTGGGTGTTTTGTTGGAGCAGGTCTCCAAGCTGTTAGAGGCTGTGTGGTTTTCTTTACCATGTAGGTCAAAGTGAATCTATTTGTCATGTTTTGTAACATCACCGCTTTGAGATTTAGTGAATAACATAATTCAATATTTGGTACTGGTCCTCAAATCAAATTTGAAATGCTCTCAGATTTAAAAACTTAGAGATTTATAAGAAATCACTATCTCTGTGTTTTCTCCTCTTCCTGGAACCAATATTCTTCAGTAAAAGGAAGTTGTTAGTAATCAAGGAAGTAGTTTTTATGAGATCATCTGGCAGTGACCACCAGGAAACTCCATTTACTTCCACTGAAAGTGAATAATCTCAGACACTGGTACATAACTATAAACAAAGTTATCAACACAGATGTACAGATATCATTGGATTTCTTTTTTTTGTAGATAATGTAGGTGACCAAGCTAATCTGTTCATGTTCAGTGGTGCATTTTATAAACTAGAATATTCAGGAATGACTCAAAAACGGTACTTTAGAGATAAAGTATTGCAAAAGACAGATTAAAAAAGGAGACATTATTTTCCGTGATGCAAGAGACAGTGTAAGCACCCACAGTTTTTAAACTTCATGCTTCTTATTTGTTTTGTTTCAGATATGCAATCTCTGAGCCCAAATCAAGATAACACTGCTAACACTATCTGTGTTATTTTCTCTGAGTTATTTTCTCTAAGTTAGAACGCTGGCTCCAGAGTCACAAAAGGCAGTTTATGACTGTTTTTCAAAGGCTAAGGGAGTGCTAACTGATTTTTATCCATCCATCTATCCATCCATCCATCCATCCATCCATTGATTTTCTGTCACTTATCTGGGATCACGTCGCTGGGGCAGCAGTCTAAGCAGAGAAGCCCAGACTTTCATCACCCCGGCCACCTCTTCCAGCTCATCTGGGGGGAAACCGAGCCAAGCCAGCCAAGAGATATAGTCTCTCCAGTGAGTCCTGGGTCTGCCCCGGGGCCTGGAGTAGGACTGGTAGGACTGGTAGGACATACCAGATACACATCTCCTAGGAGGCGTCCAGGAGGCATCCTAATCAGATGCCTCTTGGATGTGAAGGAGCAGCGGCTCTACCCCGAGTCCCTCTCAAATTCAAATGACCAAGCTCCTCACCCTATCGCTAAGGGAGAGCCCAGCCACCCTTCAAAGGAAATTCATTTCAGCCGTTTGTATCCACTACCTCATTCTTTCGGTCACTACCCGGAGCTCGGACTATAGGTGAGGGTAGGAATGTAGACTGACCAGTAAACTGAAAGCTTTGATTTTACGCTCAGTTCTCTCTTCAGCACAACAGATTGGTATGCAGACGCTGCCCCAATCCGTCTGTCAATCTCACACTCCACTCTCCTTCTCCATAAAAGTCCATAAAACACATGTAGACTGGTTGGGCAAACTCCCACGCACACTTGAATATCCTTGAGATGATTAAGAGCTGGTCCAGTGTTCCGCGACCAGGACGAAAACCACATTGTTCCTCTTGCATCCAAGGTTCGACTAACTGACGGACTCTCCTCTCCAGTACCCTGCCATAGACTTTCCCAGGGAGGCTGAGGAGTGTGATCCCCCTATAGTTGGAGCACACCCTTCGGTTCCCCTTCTTAAACAGGGGAACAACCACCAAGTCTGCCAACCCAGAGGCACCATCCAAGATCTCCACACAACGTTGCAGGGGTGTGTCGACCAGGACAGCACCACAACATCTAGAGCTTTTAGAAACTCAGGGCAAACCTCGTCCACCCCTGGGGCCCTGCCACTGAGCAGTTGTTTAACTACACCCGTGACTTCACCCCCAGTGATAGGCGAGTCGTCCCCCTCATCCTCAGAGTCTGCTTCCATTACAGAAGGCATGACAGTGGGATTGAGGAGATCCTCAAAGTGTTCCTTATATTGCCTGACTATGTCCTCAGTTGAGGTCAACAGGATCCCACTACCACTGTATACAGTGTAAGTTCCCCCTCCTGAGTCATCTGACATTTGTCTGAATTGCTTCAAGGCCGACCAAAAGTCTTGTACCGTGGTTTCACCAAATTCCTCCCACACCCAAGTTTTTGCATCAGCCACTGCAAGAGCCACACTACGCTTGGCCTGCCAGTACCTGTCAGTTGCCTCTGGAGTCCCACAGACTAACCATGCCTGAAAAGACTCCTTCTTCAGCCTGACGGTTCCCTTCACCACCGGTGTCCATCATTTGGTTCTGGGATTACTGCCACAACAGCCACCAATGAGCTTGCAGCCGCAGCTCCTTGCAGCCACCTCAGAAATGCAGGTGTGGAACATGCATTGTCATTGCCACTCATTGTCCCCAGTCTCCCTCAGAATGCAAATGAAGCTCTGCTGGAAGTGGGAATTGAAGATCTTGCAGACTGGGGCCTCTGTCAGACATTCCCAGGGCACCCTCACTATACGTTTGGGTACACCAGGTCTGTCCAGCATCTTCCCCCGCCACCTGATCTAACACTACCAGGTGGTGATTAGTGATAGCTCAGCTCCTCTCTTCACCTGAGTGTCTAAGACATACGGCCGCAGATCTGATGATATGATTACAAAATCAATTATCAACCTGCGACCTAGGGTGTCCTGGTGCCACGTGCACTTTGTGTTTGTTATAGACAAACTGTGGTCAGCACAGAAGTCCAATAACAGAACACCACTCAGGTTCAGATTGTTCCTCCCAATCACACCCCTCCAGGTCAGACTGTCATTGCCCATGCAAGCGTTGAACTCTCCCAGCAGAACAGTGGAGTCTGTAAATGGAGCACTCTACAGTACCTCACCCAGTGACTCCAAGAAGGCTGGGTTCTCTGAACTGTCATTTGGCACTTAGGCACAAAGGACAGTCAGGACCCATTCCCTGACCCAAAGGGACAGTGAAGCTACCCTCTCATTCACCGGGGAAAACACCAATATTCAGGTAGTGAACCGGAGGGATACAAATATACCCACCTCTGCCCATCGCCTCTCACCTAGGGCAACTCCAGAGTTTAACAGAGTCCAACCAATCTTCAGGAAACTGGTTCCAGGGCCCAGACTGTGCGTTGAGTTGAGCCCTATTAAATCTAGTCGGTATCAATCAACCTTGTACCGCAAGCTAGTTTTGGAAGCCAGAGATCGGTGCCAAGAACTCGCCCCCTGACTGCCACCGAATCCAGAAAGCACCAAAACCCTACAGCCCCTCCTGTGGGTAGTGGGCCCACAGGAGAGCAGACCCATGTAGCTTTTTTGGGCGAAACCTGGCTGGGTCCCATTTGCTAAGGCCCAGTCACCAGATGCTGACCCTGTAGCCCCTACCCTGGTGGGACCCCAGTAACCCTGTTGCAAGTAGGGTAAACCTGACCCTTGATTTTTTAGGGGGTCATCAGAATTGCTCATTGTTTGGCCCCTCACCCAGGACCAGTTTGCTACTTTATACTCTACACATGTTCAAAATGGGCTACTTTAGTAATATTAAAGACAATCATGGAAAGAATAAGTACAAAAATGTGTTTTTCTCGTAATTCCAGTCACTACACGCTGTTTTTTTTTTTGTTTTGTTTTTTTCTTTTAACCCTGTCCTGTCTGGCAGTTTTTGCAAACAGAATTGTGATCTGAATGCGATGTTGTACCAAACATATTTGCTTTTCCACGATGAGCTCTATAGATTCTCTATAGGCTCAGCTTGTTCGTGTGTTTCTTGGATCTGTTTATTTATTCATTTGTATTAGTGTTAATTCTGTTATTACATTACATGTGTAGCATGATGATGTCTAAGCTGACAGGTAGGAGGAAAAAAAACCTCTTGACCATATCCTATATGGGCCAAGGCTCAGCAAGCCTCAGAACCAGGCTCAGCCATGCACACACACACACCCACAGGCCATTCACTCACTCACTCACTCAAACATACCCACCCACTGAAGATACAAAGACACACATACACACACAGACCGCCCTCTGAAGCGCGGGCGAGCAGACTGCCATCGTTTTCAATGCCATGCATGAACACAATGCAAACCAGCTACCTAAACTTTACTCTCATACAAGTGATTATTTTGTTAATAGTGTTACATCCTCACTGCATATGTTGCTCGATACTGTGGCTCCTCTGAAAAAGAAACCAACAAATTAGAGATGCTTGACTCCCTGGTATAACTCACTCACACATGTCTTAAACTTTGTTTAGCCTGGAAAAAGATTTTGTTACGCTATAAAAAAAAAAACCCTCTGTAAAGCAAGGACATCTTACTATTCATCACTGACAGAGGAAAACAGTAACAACCCCAGGTTTCTTTTCAGCACTGTTGCCAGGCTTACAGAGTCAGAGCTCTGTTGAGCTAAGCATTCCATTGGCTGTAATTAAGTCATTAACTAATTATACCAATGTCTAACCTTTCTTTGATTTCAAAAATTCTTAAAAATATATTTGTAACACACCTGCATGATCATCTGCACAGGAATGGTTTATTTGGAGAGTTTCAGTCAGGATTAGAGTTTCGTAGCACAGAAACAGCACTAGTGAAGGTTACCAATGACCTTCTTATGGCCTTTAACACTGGACTCATCTCAATGCTTGTCCTGCTATACCTCAATGCAGCAGCATTCAATACTGTTTGCCCCAACATTTTACTACAGAGACTAGAGCACGCCATGGGTATTAAAGGAATTGCACTGCAATGATTTGAATCACATCTATCTGATAGACTCCAATTTGTTTGTGTAAATGTGGAGTCTTCACACGCAAAAAATAGTTATGGAGTTTCACTGGGTTCTGTGCTAGGACCAATACTTTTAAAGTTATATATGCTTCCCTTGGGCAATATAATTAGAAGACATAGTATATAATTTCATTGCTATGCAGATGATGCCAAGCTTTATTTATCCATGAAGCCAGATGATACAAATCAATTATTTAAACTACAAATAAATACCAAACAACAAAAATAAAGAATTACAGAAAAAAAAATCCACTACACACATGGCAATGGGGGAGAACAAAAACTAGGAAGAATTTCAGTTAAAAATTGTGGTGGTGTGACACCACACATAGTTAAGTTCAGGGATTCACATTCTTTTTGGTGAGAATTGAAACCTGATAAGGTAAAATAGAAATGAAAAATAAGGTGAGACAATGTTTAAAATTAAAAAAAAGGGAATTTCACTTCATCATTAAATTGTTTTTCTGTTTCAGTTCCAATTATCATTATTATTATTATTAGTAGTAGTAGTAATAGTAGTAGCAGACATATATGTGTGTAGGTGTGTATAATGTAGTGACACTGCCAAACTCAAAAGACTCCACTGTGCCTGACTGTTGTTCACGAACAAGTGGTTCTAAAGTGGTATAAAAACCCTTGAATCCAAGTGTACTTTCCAGAATGTTTCACTTTTTTAATGCCTTTTTCTTGCCCTGACCACCTTAACTGCAGTGAACTCAGGGTGACTACAGAAGTTGTCCTCATAAGGTACAGGTATTTTAGAGCCAGTTATCAAGCCTTCATAGGTTGAGTGTTTTATATGGCGAAACATCTTCAAAAAACTTAAAGAAGTCCAGTCGCCTCCTTTTCAAGTTCAAGTTCATGTGAGCTTTATTGTCATTTCAGCTACATACATGTTATACAGTACATAGTGAAACGAAACAATGTTTCTCTGGAACCAGGTGCTACATATAACATTTATGACAAAGTTACAGACTGTACATAAAGTGAGACATGTGCGTGTGCGACATAGACTTACTACATAAAGTGAGACGTGTGCGTGTGCGACATAGACTAACTACATAAAGTGCGAACAAGTGCAAACATGGGACACAGACAGTGCAAAAAGAACA
>VUQS01003047.1:4183-21362 GCA_015108495.1 Heterochromis multidens
AAAAAACCAAATAAAAAAAAAAAAAAAAAACACAAAATTTTTTTTTTATTTTTTTTTTTTTTTTTTTTGGTCAAAAGGGCCGGCCATCTGTGATATTTTTGAAAAAACACTCCAAAGCTGGCAGAGAAAACAGTTTCATCATTTGTTAATGGGGCTGGGAAGGTGTCTGAGCTTTATCTTGTGCCTCGTCAAAAGAGGAGACATGCTTTGATTGCCATCATTTATTGTCATCACTTCCGTGCTTGCCGGCGCTGTCACCGGTTAAGTGCTCGCATTGTTAGTGCTCGGGGTGACAGGGGAAGTGGGATTCAGTGATGACATGCCAAGGTGTCATAGCAAGGGTTGTGCTCATCAGTCATGTGAAAGGATTCTGGATTCTATTTTGGAGTAGATTGGAAAGTCTTGGGGAGGTCACCGCTGTGGAGCAAAGGTCATCGACGTTTGAACCTTCATCGAAGCGAATGACAAACTGACTGCAAATAATTTCGATTTATTCTTCAACACCATGGCTCAATCCCAAGCTCCACCCTAAGGCCTAATCACTAAACCCTCAAAGACTTAATTGACGTCACAGCTTTGTGACTTAAAGCCTCACCGCCAACATGTATTTGACTGTCGCCGCTGAAACACTTTTTAAAATTTATGTCTATTGATTGTAATGTCACAAACAGGGAGCAGTATTTATACATTTTAGAAATCTTTAAAGAAAAAAAGAAAAAAAAAAAAAAGCCATGAACTTTTTTCTATATCTTTTGGCTATGTTTGACTAAAACTACAAATAACTCTACAATCATGCATTAAATAACCACAACAAGAAGTCACCAGCTGCTGTCACAGATAAACTTCCCAGGATATTTCAACCTATCACGGATATTACGATACCTAAACATCCGTGATAGGTAAATATCACTGATATCTCAGTGGGGTTCAAATGTAGACTGTTCAAATGCAAAAAGGGCACGTAATGCCATCAAAAGTCAGCACAAGAGCCTTTATGCACGTGAAGATTTGACAGTGGGACAACCCGAGCCCTCCTTCACTTAGTGGGAGCATCTGTGAGTCTGTCCATGAGTGTGGAGACCAGAATTGGTCCCATGCAACACCATGATACATTGTGTGTGAGACTGTCCTTTTGTCTTGTCAGTGTATTTTTGTGTGAAGACACTTTCTTGTGAGCACATTAACACAACAGCAACACATGGTGAAAAAAACTTGTATTCACACCCCAACATCCCCCCACAGAGAAGATGATCTGATTAGACTTTGGAGTGCCTTGTTGTATAAATTTGCATATTAATAAGGAAAAGCAGATTTTCTTGAAACCACTCTCTCCCTTTAATACTTCAAAGATATTTTCTACCAACATCATCTATATGAAGACAAATGTATTATTTCTCTTACTTATCATACCCTTTCCTTAAAATGTGAACAACAGTTTGGCATCAGGAATTTTTTTTTCCTAGATTTTGGTTACTGTGTGATGTCAACATTGCAATATGCATTTTCAGTCTCTCTGTAAAGTCCAAAATTATGATTTAATAGTTAATTAATGTTTAGTCAACCAAATGGGAAAGAAATCAGAAAAAAATGTCTAAGGGTTTTTTTTCTTAAATATAAAAAAGGAGATGATAACTTAAGATGATGTTTTTAAATTGTTCGACTATCTTATCCAAATAACAGTCAGATACATTTTTTTTTTTTTTTTTTACAGAATTGCAAAACAAACTCAAATTTAGGAAGCTGGATGCAACTATGTTTTGCTTATTTGCATTAAAAATGACTGTGGAATTTTTTATTTTTAAGCAACTAAATTTTTTACTTTTATTCTCATTGTTGGCTTGTTAGTTACTATACTTTAGCTACAATTTTACCACAAAAAAGATTTTCAAGTGGAGCTCTTGTCAACAAAATTGTTAGGCAGACAGTATTTGGCTTAATCTTTGATCGTGCTATAGTGTTACACAGGCTGTGAAGATGCATTTGCAACTTAAAAAGCTATTTACTTGGTCCAGTATCTATTTTCTGTCACCCAGTCTCTGAATAACAGCAGTCGTCTCTTTGACTTCAGTCTCTTCAATTTTGCAGAGCATCAGAGACGACACTGTTTTGGCCCATGCTTAGCTTGGTCTAATTACATGCATGTGTTAGACTACAGTACATATTATTAAGATTAGGAATTACTCTGCAGTTGTCTATTATGAGGGCCACTATTTACTGTCCTCAAGAGAAAATGGCTCATTTCATTTCATCACATAACCTAATTGAGTGATTGTATTGCAATGTAATACGGAAATAGCCAGGAAGCCAATTTATATTCTGTGAATATCATTGTAAGAAATGGGAATTAGTGTGTTGATCCATTTGTCTTGTTTTGCAGCTACATGTATGTCTGGTATCTCCTCTGCAATTAGGGACCATCAATGTTTTTATGTGCGAATCCATTGAACTATCTTTGCTCTCCTAAGATGTGAAGAAAATAGACCTATAGGTAAACACTTGTCGCTGATTGTTTGTAAAGTAAATAATCAAGAAGAAGGTTATTTTCCCATTTATTGCTGGCAAGTTAAAGCCACCACAATGTAAAGAAGAAATCCAAAAGAAAAAAAAAATGTAACTTCAAAAGCAAACCTTGAGGACGGTCAGGTCTCTAGGTATTTTTTTTCTTCATATGGGCTAAAATGGATTTTCTTCCTTCTCCTGGATCAACACAGGGTGTTCAAAAGTTGTCCCCTGGCTAGATCAACCTGCCAATTTATTTGGTCTCATGTCTTCCTTATTTTATGATCTCCTTTTTCTCCCCTATCTTGGGACACAGGAATATTTGTTATATTTATTGTCATGGTGCAGTGGTTTTATGTCCTTTGTCATCCAATGCTGAGGCGCGCAATCAAAAAGTTGAAAGTCTGTATTATTCTCCTGTTGTTGTAGTTGTTTTACTGGAATATAAAAATCTCTCTGCTTTGCAGGTTTCACACTAAAGGTATTTTTTAATTGCTTCTAACATATCCTCAAAGCACATAACCTGCTGTTATGGAGCATTTCTTTAGGCTAAAGGCTGCAGTGGCGTTATTAATCTCAGGAGTGTAGCGAAATCAAAAGGGAAACCACACTTATCTAGTCCAATTAAGTGACCAAGTAACACAAAAAATGTGCAGAAATGTTTTGTGTTAATTGTGTTGGGCTGCTCTAATTTTATTTTTGACACATGCAATTAAAAGCACATTTTTACTCCAAATTATACCGCTGGATCTTTTCATTGGTTGTGGAAATGTGTTTGAGTCTATTATACACATGAATAAATGTTTCATTAAAAGACTTTGACTTCAGTAAGGATTTCAGGGAGTTTTCATCATGTGAGTGTTTCATCTAGCTCAAACAATGCCACAAATCAAAGGGTTTCAATCTCAATTTACCTTTACTATATCAAACAGGCTGTAATATTTGCCTGAGTTAATAATCTGAAAATTTTTTGATGGAGACTTGTACACAGACTGTAGCCTGCTTTGTGCTGTTTCTTGTGCACAGAAGAATTTTAAATATATAAATATTAAGGGTTTCCAGGCAGGGGGCGAATGTTACAAACCTTATTCTTCTTGGTCTGTCGTGTTAATAAAACTTCTTTGCACACTGTCCTCTTGTGGTCCAGCCACATTTTTAAAAAAAGAAATGAGCTGATAAAAATGTTGATATACTTCTCTGAGTTGCCTTAAATTATTTCTGTGCACTCACAAATATTTTATGCCCTGGGTTTTGCCACTTAGGTTATATACAAGCCCTATGCACCCTCAGAGGAAGACCTGCACATACTACTCGGTGCATAGAAGAAGATGGAAAAAAAAATAATGAAACTTGTTAGACAAAACATTTTTATATTATAGAACTTTTTGGTACTGAAAGTATTTGTTACCGGAGTCATCATGGTACACATCCTTAATTTTTATGGAACCCACTATAACAGGAATATATGTTTAAGAATGCACATGTCTGTGAATGTAATTTTTTCTTTTATTTTTTTCCATTATTTATTTACAGTTAAATGTACAACCTTTCATATAAAAATATTAGTAGCAGTGTTAAGTGTTCAAATTTTACAATCTAAAACTAAAACCTTTTCTTGAAGGTTTGCTCATATGAGCTACTGTACAACATTTTGCCAAGTGAAGCAGTGTATTGATCAGGTTTTTTATGCTGTCTTAAAGACATTAAAGACAGTGTGTACATCTGTGGTGCAGATAAAACGACAATTAAAAGTGGCATAAAAATGGCTATAAAATCTGGTCTAGACCCCTTATTGCTGACAGGGGACATTTGTGGCTAAAGCATAATGAGATGAGTTTGATAGTTATATTTTTTTTATTTAATCTTGATTTATATAAGCGGATATGCAGCACATACAGAATTAGAAACAGAAGTGCAGAATATATAGAAAGTAGAGTACTAATGAAATGTCCTGATGGCTAATCTGGGAGATGAGGGCAGAAGGCAGGGTCACCTATCTCTCCATGTTCACAGCACTCCCCACACATCATTCCCTTTTCTGTCACTTGTTATGAGCACTGAGCCATTAGAGAATCAGCCTAAAATAATCTCAGTCGTTGATATTTGCATAAAATGTTGGCAGTTATGCTTACTGGAGTAACGGCATCAATCACCTTGTAAGCTGTTCAGGTGGTGGGATTTTTAATATATAAGCCTGATGTCGCTCCCCTAATATTTCCAAGTGTGTTATCCATGCCCAAAATAGTTCCGATGACAGCATTAAAAAGATCAGCATTCTCTCAGTAGTGCATTTTTTTTCAGGGCATTCTTGCTTTTTGCGGGGAAAAAGGACTCTGCTAAAGGACATTCTAATGGCCGTATAGAAGGACTTAAAGGGCTGATTGGAAAGAAGGTGATGGCACATTGAAATCGAGAGCAACGCACACGTGCACACTATAACACATTCACACACTTGCTTTCCTTAAGGTAGAAAGGTCAGTATCCAGAGGAGGAAATGGTGAACCATTGTTATGATTGATCACACGGCAAGGTCCAGGGAGGACGCAGTGTCACTTTCATTGTCAAACTCATTATACCACAGAGGAAGATTCCCCACCCTGGCTCTCAGAAACCCTTCCACTGCATGCAGTGATGAGGATAGGTATGTCGACTTGGAAAGCCAAGTGAAATATGCTGAACAGACAATAGTTTCACACCATACTATAGTGGGAAAAAGTATAATTTTGCAACAAGAAAAAAATAGAAAAAGAGGAAACATTCAAATGAGTAGTGTGATAGTTCTCACTTGGAATATTAGCAATAGTAACAGTCAACTTACACTATCAACAATAAGAAGGACTGCCAAATCAATTAAAATATAACAAAATTGAAGTCGTGCAGCCAAAGGCAGCTTGCAGAGGTTTGGAAGGATATTCTGGTCCTGATTAAAAATGAATGGTATCAGAATACATAAAGCTTTCTGGCCAAGCGCCCAGAGCAAAGCATCCTGAAACTGTGGTCACTTCAGAGGCAGGGAAAAGGCATTAGGTATCCGAGCTATGAAGGATGCTCAAGTAACAGACTGTTCTCAGTTCAATTCATCTAATCACCAATGCAAACCTAAGCACTTTGCAGATATAGATTTGAGGCCAACGATTGATATTATATACCATGTAAACTGATTCATGCTCAAAGAAAGAAAACATATTCTCATGTAAAAGGCTCTCTTCTTCATATCCTGCCTTAACATCCAAGCTGGGCCTTTTATCTTGGTTAAACACAACCCAACACCAACAAAAAGAACATGAAACAGAATCCTTAATTTAGACGACGAAATCTTATTTCCCCTCAAAATGAACTCAATCCTGGCCCTGAACTAGGTGTGATTGTTATTCATGTAATTGAATTACTCATGATTCACTATGAAGCTAGCATTTTTTTGTGTGTGTGTTCATCTTGTTTTACATTAGCCATTTGTGATTTGAGAATACATGATTGAATTAGGGCAGATTTTTAGGTAAAATAAAACTCCAACATAAATGGCATTATTCACATTGTTTCAAGGATTCTTCTTCAGACATTGGATTACAGAGTTGTTGTTGGTTTTGTTATCACCAGAATAGAGATACAGCAAACTAAAAAGAGACTCATAATACAGAGAAATGATCAAACGCTACTCTTTGATCTTAACTACATAATCCAGGGTCATAAAAAGGCAATGGGCTGTTGAGTCCCAACTTCTAGACGCTCATTGTTTTGGATTGTTTTGCCTGTGTGCTATTGATCCTGCCTAAAGGCTTCCAAAAGAGGTGAGGCCTGTCTCTGCCAAGAGTAGAGGTCACTCAGATAAATTGGCCAGGTTGGCTTTTAGCAGCTCCAGGGTCAAAGCCCATTCATCTTATTAGACTGATGTATCCTTTTAGAGGCCTCAGCAGTAGGATTAGACAATAGAACAGCACCAGGGCATTAGATGACAGACTATTTGGCAAATAGGTTAGAGCATTTTCCACCTATTGTCTTTTTCTACATTACCCGAAGGAGCTGTCTGCAGAGTTTTGCATGGCAGCTCTAAAGGAGAATCATTGAAGATAGGAACAGTCTGGGTGATTGTTTAAAGAGTGATTTTTACAAAGGGAATATGACAAAACAATATTGCAACATATGTCGATCCTGATTGTTGCCAAAGATGATAAACCACGGTGTATTCAGTCATTCAGGTCTTGTTTTCTACATCAGGAAACACTAATATGTTTTTGTTTTTAATGAGCTAACTTTTTATGTTAACCAACTCATGTTAGGCTTAGTGTGGGTGTCTTTGTATTATTTAATTTTGGTTTTATAGTTTCATATGCTTTTCTTACTTTTAAAAATATAAACATGAGCCTTATACATAATAAATACCTAAAAATATTATAAAAATGCTTTAAACCAAATGCTAAATTAACACAGTCAGTCACATAAAATGGTGCACATCAGTGAAAGCGTAACATAAAGCCTACCAACACCTCCCATTAATATTATGCAAGACTAATCAATACCCAAAGGCACTGATATTGTCAAAAATAACCATGCTAGGGATGTGTGATCTGGCCAAGAGACTACCACTGTGTTTTTAGGTAAAATCACTTGAATCACTGGTCTACCCACAAGTTTAGTTAAACTCATGTGATCATGTGATAACTTGTGTATATAGTTAGATGTGCCTGTGACTCACCCAGACTTAGAAATCATGTTTCGAAGCATCCTGTTTTCTTTCCGATTTTATTTTGAAAGTTCTGAATTACAGATGTCACCAGAACTAATAATTTCGATACCAGGTATCATAGACAGCATATACACTGAGGCTGAAATTTTTCTGGAATTGACAGGGATAGCATATGCCTACCAGTGATTTAGTTTATCCTTGCATGATAAAGAAGAAGGAGGATGCCCACAAGCATAGAAAACAGCAAGCACATGGAAAATGGCGACTAGTGCAGCTATCGAGATAAGTCTGGTTCGCCTTGTTGATAAGAACGGCATTAAGAGTCAGGTATGGAAGTACTTTGCGTTTGAGGTGGATGACCAAAGGGTGATAATTATTTTGCAAAAGGCAATATGCAAATTATGCTGTCATGCTTTTTTGACCAAGGTAGGAAATATTTCCACTGAAGCACCTAAAAGATCGGCATCCAGATCTGTTCAAAGAATTTAAGATGAGTGAATTTCACTTCATACTAACAACATCCAGTGTATTGTACTTCTTATGTTATCTTAAAATACATTACCATTTTGTTTGAGACAGCTGGCATTCCTGTTGTGAAATCAACTATGTTCCATATGAAATGTTTGTGGTGGCTAACATTATTTAGATACTGACACTAACGTAATGTAAAACTATAGGAATCATCTACACAACCGACTACTAACTTTCTGTTATCATAAGATTGCTATACTGAATGGATGTGATGTTTTGCAGCTCTTCCACTTTATGCTTCTTTTCAAATGTTGGTCCACTCTCAGCTTTTCTGTTTAAACTCTGTCACCAAAAATCATGTTTTGTGTAATTCATATGTAGCAAGAAAGTTTGAATAGAGTTGCTATGTATATTTTTTTGAAGTTATTTATTTTATAAAGTGCTATATGTAAGTACTTCATTTTGAAGGTGTTGCTGCCCCTCTTGTGTTTCCCTGCCTGCAGGTTAGCTATATCAAAGTACTAGTTGGCTCCAACTCTGTCTTCAACTGCACCCCTCCAAGGTTGGTCTTAGCATGCAAGATGGCACCAGAACAGGAACCGAAATTTAAAAATAATTTACCTAAATACTATATAGCATCTTTTAATGATACAATCTGTATGATTTCTCTGAAAAGGTGATTGCATGCCAAATTAAGATTACCCATGATCTAAAATTGTCACATCGCCCACCCATTTGGTAGACAGGCCAAATTGGCAAACTTGAGCTTACTGTTTACAATTCATTTACATGATTTTTGTGTCCAGTTTGCAGTAATTGCCATTTGGAGCTGCCAACATGCAAAGTTGCCCACTGCAGATTAAACACAAGTTGAATTGGCGTTTAAGGCAGTGCCACTTGTTTTTTATCTACTTTTTTTTTTTTCCAACTCAGAAGAAAGCACCTTGAAATATCGAAGAAACACTTCAACCAAAAAATGCTCCGTCAAGTGGAATCACATTTTAACATAGATGAAACATCCTTTCACATTAATGTGTTGTTTCAGCTTAATTTTAAACTGCACAGTACAAACAGTGACTAAATGCAGGGTGTCATAAGTTGTCAAAATAAACAGTGACACTGTATTAGTTTGTTTATGTGAAAATGCTCAGTCTTTCAATCATTACTGCAGTGTAGCCTTTATGTCTGGTACATTTAATACATTGGCGAAGAAACCCAAGCGTGGTGTCAAGATGACACACACAGTACTCTAGTAATTGGATGTCCACCCTCCCCTTCTCCTCAGTATTGTTGAGAGAAAAATGTGTTGGTTCTAATTCAAACTCGGCTTCTGACGCGCTTCCCTTCCAATTACCAAAATCACAAAATTACACTGACATTTTTCTCTCTAATGTTACGCTGAAATCCCTTGTTCTTGTAGTCTTTTTGTAAAGATGTAGCAGTAATGGGTAATTTTAAATGAATCATAAAATGGTGATTATTAAAGTAATTTTTGGCACAGGATTGGCAAAACTGTTCTATCATTTAACTAGTTTTATAGGATGAAAGAGATTTCTAGACATCCTTAATCATAGCACGCTGACACCTCCACAATTCATTCAGTGTCTTCAGTCAAAAGATTGTAATAGTCCAAACCACCAGTTTACTGCCCGTCTCTTACCCTTTTCTGTTGAGTAGTTGGTTTTTTTTGTTCTTCTTAGACTGCCTTTCACAATAGTGACTTGTTTTCAAATCACTTGAAGATGCACTGAGGGACAGTCAGGCTTCAAGAGGAGTTTCTTGGAGTTTGCTCTTGAAAGAAGTATGAGGATGACATTTGGGACTTCATTAAAACAGCTTGAGAGAGAATTTTTCTTCCACCCTCTGCTGCATGACACAATATATTTACCATGGCAAAAGAATATTACTCACAAATAATCCAGTGCCACACTCTGCCTCGTGCAGAAGCCATTTTGCATCTTAGATAAAGTGGTGGCTGTGTGACTGATGACTTGCTGTGTAACATATTAAATCATCATGTCATTCTGTCTGGGTCTATCACATTTCCACAGAATGCAACAGTTTTTTTTATCATTTATGTCCTAAGTAATGTTATGTGGTTAGATTACATGGAAAAATGCTTTGATAATTGCTTTGAGGAATTTGATGAGGGCTTCTGTGGTCAGGACTAAAGATAAAGATAAAACTGTATGTAGGCCAATTCAAACAAGCAATAACCAATTTCCTCCTTTAATATTTTATATAACTCAGTTCCAAGACTGTTGCAGCATTCACTGGAGATGAAGCGCTATCTCCATTGCAAGAGTGAATTGTATGTACGTCATTGTAAAATTGTAGCAGGTTATCTGCCTACAGTTCTTGAGGGCAGCTTTGCCACAGACCCTGTGCTTAATTTTGCCCATCCATGCAAGTCTCAGAGGTAGCTAAGTGCCAAATGAAAGTACGGTATTAGCTACAAAATTGAACATTATGCTAATATGTCCTGGGCGACAACTTCAGTTGTGCAGGTGAAGAGCTCTTAGATTATCTAGTAGCAGTACTTTTACTCTCCATTATACTTCATGAACAACATTCATTTCACCACTGGCTGCCTACCAGGGTGGGCTATATTCTTTCCATCATTTAGTTTGTAGATGTTAGTGTTATATGCACCAGGTGCGGGCTGACAACTACATGAATAATGTGTCTGGTAGAAGGGAAACTCAGTCAGGGGAAGCCCATTCCCTGGACTCTCCATTAATATCACAGTCCACTCTTTCAGGGGATACTGCTGACATTTTGCTCTCTGTGTAATAGAGACCTAACCTTTAAGCATTGTAAGGAAGAAGTCATTTTTCATAATCCACTGTCCATTTTAGAGAATTCCCCTACTACTGCCTTCTATGCATCTGTCCTCATTTTCCTCCCATTGTCTTATACTTTTTTCCTTTTAGGAATATGCAGCAGTCATCATTTGTTTTCAGGTTAAAAATGTTTAAAATAAAACTCTCTCAACTGAATCTGCAGCTCTGTCACACTTTTCCCAAAATACAGTATCTGTTGAATTTTGTGTAATTCATGAGGCAGATTTTACAGTGGGAGCCAGGCCATAGTTGATGACTTGGTAGGATGATCAGAGTGCACATTTTGTTGTGTCCAAGTCTGTCCTAATTCCTCAAATCCCAACTCAAGTGTTAAGCCACCATAAGAAAAACTGGCAGGTCCCTTGTGTCCTTCTTGAAGCTGAGTGGGCTGAAGGAAAGTCATTGTTTCAGCAGTCGGTAATGATGATTAGCCACAATCTGGAGGATCGACTGCGCATCGGTCAAATGCGTCGACATCCTCAAAGGAAGAGATGGCCTGCTGTCCTAGCCTCGCATACTGAGCAGATTGATTGTGTTTCCTGCAGAGATTTAGGGGAAATCTTTGATGTGTGCATGGTAATAATGTGGATGGCCTCTGAGTTAAAGGGCTGAAGCTTTTTAACATACTCCAATAAAATCTTAATATAAAGGATAAAGGATAATTTAGCTTTTTGATGCAATGCAAGAATGAAATACACAAACTGATAGTGTACCATTTCATCTCTGCGTACTAGAATATCTCTAAATCAAAATACTCCTTTAAAAGTTCTAGACCCATTTTATACTATGACAAGTGCAAATTTTTATGAATACTTGCTTTTACCCAATAGTTATAATACTGTCTATAACATTGTCTGCATTGTGCAGTTTCAGTTTG
The DNA here is from genome assembly GCA_015108495.1 of Heterochromis multidens. Lineage (NCBI taxonomy): Eukaryota > Metazoa > Chordata > Actinopteri > Cichliformes > Cichlidae > Heterochromis > Heterochromis multidens. Next base: position 15,558 of record VUQS01003047.1, read on the forward strand.
TGTCCCTTGCTCTCTAACAATACAAAAATAGCTGACGGCATTGTGTAAGAAACAGTCACTGACTTAAAGTAATAAACAATTTATAAACAAAGTTTTGGAGCATGAAGTCTCCACTCAATACTGGTGAGCTGCTAGTGTTTAACTTTGGTCAGTGCATCTTTTTTTTTTTATTTAACAGCGGCTGTATGTGATCATAATGTGGTAATTGGATACCTCATTTATTTCACTTAGGTCTAACTGGAGGTCTCCATGCTGAAATTAATTTAGCATGGTAACCTACCTTGACATGATTGATGATTCACACAAATGTTTCAGGTTTTGCTGTGTATATTAGGGTGAGTACATTCCCCATTTCAATGCAAAAGATCTTTCATTTTAGTAATGGTATAACACTGGGCATGATTTGTGTAATTAAAGCCAATTCTGAAAGGTCCCAGTGACTAGAAGCACCCACTGGCACCATGCTTGGAAATATTGTGCTCATTTGTTCTGTCTTTACTGGAAATAGCCTTTATTATAGAAACAATGATAGAATCCAGTAAATCAGGGAAAAGTATATGGTGTAGTGTTGCCATCAATAATAGATTGGAAACAAGTCGGCACTGATGGAACCTGAGGCCTTTCCTTTGTGGAGGTCTTAGTGCCGTAGCAATGCATGTGAATAATGCATGGTCCCAGATAGACTCCAGCTCCCTCTCTAGCCCTTCCACTCACTGGCTTCCTAGCTTGCAGGCTGGTGCGGCACTTTTCCCCAGCAGTGATTGGCTGTGCCTTGAGGGCAGTGGAGGAGATGGGAAATCACCTGCCCCATTTAGCCATGCTGTGCTAGCTGCCTTGGCGCCCCACTGTTCAGACCTTTGTGTCTGCTGCTGGCACTCGACATTAGGACCTCTGGTTAACTTTAGTCGGGGATGCGGTGGCACAGAGCTGTCATTTGGATACTTATTATCGCCCCAGACTTTTTTGAAAGGTAAATCTACTGCACTGCACTCCCAAGGTTCTTTTTCTATTTTTTTCCCCACCCCTTTTTTTCCCCCTGACAGAGCAGGCATTGTGATTGGCGGTAATGCAGTGTCGCAGTTCTGCAACAATAACAGTTGTTGCTTCTGCTTCTTCCTCGATGTTTCTCACTTCAGTCCCCCTCCCCAATCAGCGTATCCGCCATATTCCTTTTCACTGTGATTTTTTTTTTTCCCCCTTTTTTTCCTTTTGCTTTCTTTTTTTTGCTAGTTTTCTGTCACACTGACGTATGGTGCTGGTGTGGGAAGCAACCGCCACGTTCTCAACGATCCAGCCTTGAGAACCGAGAGGGCTCTCAGCGTCCTCTCACCCAGGGGTCTCGGTGGGGAGTCCGCTGAAGCTGGGCACCCAGTCCAGCCCCCCATGGAGTGAGAGCCAGGCCACGGCACCACATAATCCATATTCTAAAGGCCAGCTGGATTGAAACCATAGTACTCTAGGAGAGCAAAGAGATCTACCACCCCCGCCCACATCCCACTCCCCAGTAACTGAGTACCTCAGACAGCTTTGGCATGTCAAAATTGAAACTGGGCTGAATAGCTGCCATTTAGCACCAGCTCTTTAGTGGAAATAAGAGTCCGTTTTCCCCCTTAAGCTGCAGAATTAAGCATATTATGTGAAGAAAATCCTGGCCCGTTTCCCATATTGTTTACTTGGGTAAAATTTACTGCAGCATCTTTGCCAGTGTGGATGCTTTTTTTTTTTTTCCCCTCCTTCTCTTGCCCCCTTTTGTTTGCACTTGGTGCTGTAGTGAAAATGAGCTGCTTGGCTGTAGTTGGTTTAGTATCAAGGGGGGCTTTTAGGGTCAACTTGCTTTGACAGCAGGAGGATAAATGTTGACGGGTGATTGTCAAAAAAGGTAGGTATTCCCACAGACTGATATTTATTTCTTGACCAAACTAAGCCCTGTGCTCTTTTGCCCATTACAAGCAACATGGCAAAACATACAGAAATATTACATGGTGTATTGGTTGTGTTGTGGGTTATCTTTAAAAATAGACTTTCAATCTTATAAATGAACATTTATCTTGCAATAGGATAAGGCTTTAACTCACCCACGTGACTGTGTCTAGTTTTAATTCTACCTCCCGCCTAAGACATATCCTGTGGGAATTATAATGAGGTTTGTTATTCCCCAAAGAATGGAAATTGACATCATATCCAAGGTATCCTAAAGTGACTAATGTAAAAATGCTTCTGTCTTAAAATAGTCTGTCCTACACTAGGTCTCAAATACCTTTTCTTCAGGATGAAGGATGAATATAATATGGGCCACTCAATATGAATTTCACTCAAGCTGTACTGAACTGGGGCACTCGTTGATTACTAGAGCTGGAGACCAACTCCAAACAGATTTCCCTACTTGAGCCCACAGGCGTGACCAAATTCTTTGAGTCAATGTGTGGTTGCACTGGGAAAATGTCAAATAAGCTCTCCCTTGTTCTCAACCCCAGAGGCATCACTTTTGATGTCCACCTTCAAAGAAGTCTTATCAGTTCTTTGCTGTTTTAGTTGTTGATCATTAAAGTGGATTATTACAGATGGCTGCGCCCACATGATAATTTTAAAAAATGAAATGCCAAATTGATTTTGCTAGAAGATATGATATACTTCAGCACTGTGTGACCTATTAGACTCCTATCAGAAGAAGTAGTTTTCTAAGTAGAAAAGTCAACAACAGTTTTTACAAATGCATTTCATATTATTTAGTTAAACAGGTATGTTTTGTAAAGATTTAAAACAGAGTGAATTTTGATATTAAAAACAAATGCATATACAGGGAGGAGAGCAAGTATAATTTTAAAAAAAGCATTAATGTTTTTTATAAAAGGTTATTGTAGCTTTTGGATGTGAATGCAGGTCTAAGTGCCTTGAACATGCATTTTTCCCAATGTCCAACAGGGAGCAATTTATCTACTTAAAAAAATAATTCTGATTGTAAAGAAGTCTGTGCAAAAAACAACCCACTGATTACTTTATCTACAAACACATTAAACACTTTCCTGATGAGTTTATGATTTTAATCACTAGTTTCAATTCTTATGTAAAGCAACATGATGTTCATTTAGTAATTTTTGTTCCCATGTAGAGAGAAATGGGAGATGAAACGGTGTGATTTTGGACGGGTCTAACTTGTGACTGACCAGTAGCAACCACATTACTGGTGTCTTCTGTTACATCCAACCATTGCTTGTGATGCACAAAAGTAAGTTGGTGACATCCAAAAGCTCAGATGGTTCAAAAAAGCTTCTAATGGAGCTTCATAAACCAGTGGCCACATCTATCTCATACAGTCTATGATAGAAACCTGTAGGTGGATGGAGTCAGCAGGGAACAGGTGAAAAATAATCCCATGGTTTTATATCTAGCATAATCTCTTGCTCTGCATATTTTTCCAGTATTAAAGTTATGTGATAAGAAATGAACCTTTATATATATAAATGATGACTATAGCCACTATTTCAGCCATTGGTTTGCAGGCTAATGCCGATATATTAAAGTGGATACTAATACTGTCTAGTGAAAAAAAGATCTTCAAACAAAATGTAATTACCCAAAAAAGGGAACAGTTGATTCCACTGTGTCTTTTCGTGCAACCACACGCTGAATAAGATGATACTTCACCCACCAGCAACCCCGTACCCGATAACGCATAACTTTAAGCAAAATTTAAAAACAAAATTTAAAACGTCAGTTAGATTTTATGCTCTTATTTTACACCAGGCAAGCTAGATAGACACACACACACATATATATATATATATATATATATATATATATATATATATATATAAGGAATTTGGTTATTTAATGGCATTTTATTTTAGTTCTAAAGATCACTATTGTTTGATATTTCAAATGAAAAAATAGTTGCAGATTGCATTAAGCACATCTGCTAAGCCAGTCAGCTTGGATACTGTATTAAACCATTTATTGATCCAAATACTGTAATTACATGGGCTCTCACAGATTTTATCTATAGCTCTCAAAGAGCTTTCCAGCGTTTTAAGAAATAACCCTAATGATGGCAGGCAGGCTCTTCTACTTTGGGCGTCAGAGCAAACACAAAGCCTGTTATGAGCTGGAGTTGTGAAGTTTGTGAAGCTAACATGGTTCTAAGAAAAGACACTTTCCATTATGGGAAATAGAGGTTTTTAGAGCTTGAGACATACAATTGACTCAGACTGATATTATCTTGGCCTTTGCAGACATCGCCATTCTTTTATCAGCTTGTCTGTGTCTTGTTGCCAGAACTTTGAAGTGCAACACTGAATTGTTGGAGTACCTGGCTGGGTATTTTTATCACGAGGAAACTTAGTCAAGTAAAGCTAACCTCAGAATTTCATTCATATTGTATCAATATATATTATTTGTAGATTTTTAAGCTAAACTTCTATTTAATTTGAAAACAAAAATTAGCTGTAAGTTAGCTTTGGGTAAAACATAAAACTGAGAAACATAAATCCTCTTTTATTTGCTGGCTTTAGATGAACGAAGTCTAGACAGTTTCCTGAATTCCTAATAGGGGGCAGAGTTTGACGAAATGTGCACAACTGGAAACTACCTCTTTCAACTGGAAGAAGAGTCAAGTCATCTCTTTCTTTTGAGCAATAAAAAAGCCACATCATTGGGTGATATTATGTAAATCACTGTATACATTTGTGTAATTTGGAGAAGATAAGCAAATCAAATAAAACCCAGGAACACTATGCAACCCCAGTGCAGTATTGTATCTTGTAAAACGAATCACAGCATAGAATTAGAAGTATAAAGTAACATAACAGCGATAAATATAGCCACATATATTAAAGGGACATAGTGATGTGTTTACTTGTGTTTGTTTCTTTGTTTAGGTTATATTTAAAGAAAAACAACTTAAAAAGTTAATTAGAGCAAAGCCATTTCTAGTTCACAGAAGACTATGGGAATAAACGGTTTTCCTTTGAATACGATCCGCAGTTTTTGAAAGTATGTTATGTATCAGAACACGTAGATTTCTTCTTCAAAAGGCTGTCAAAAGTAAACAAACAACACTGGCAACATAATGAATAAGAATAAGTTAAAACAATACTGGGATGACTTCTCATCCTTGATTTGACAGATCATATAAAAGTGTGGCATTAATGAATTATTTTTGGTTGTCATTGTTCTAAAGTACAAATTCATGATCAGAATTTCAGCGCACGTAATATGAACATTTCTGATGGCAAATGTGGCTGTTGCTTTTACACTGCTCCTGTCTGCAGCTGTGAGGATCACATTTACACCACTGTATATCCTATAATTAAGCTTAAGCTATCATAAAAGAATAAATTAATATGACAGACAAAGGGTATTCATTATGTAGGTCAGCAAAGCAAAGATGAATCATAGGTCGTGTTAGAATGTGATAATCAAATGATGTCAAAGTGAACGAGAGCATTTAAAAGTGGCACTTTAAGGTCTGCATGCTGTACCTCAGCAGCACTCTCCCTCATGAATTCAGATTCGGGTTTTCTGTCAAAGCCTGTCACTTAGCTCGATAATCTTTTTTGGATACCGCTCCATTTTTTATTATTTTTTTTTGTTTTAGGGTGGTAGCCCACCTCTCCCTCCCTCTTCTCTTATGCCGCTGTTTCTTCTGAGGGGTAAACACACACGCAAAGCTCCTCAGCCTATCATCTGTGACCGCCGCTACAGCCAGACAGCGTAACACGATCCATGATAGAGTGGTGCAAATCGCCCAGCGCTCTCGTCTACCATCTCGCACAAGGAGGGGGAGAAGCCCATGAGATAGGTTGAGTT